>JAYEVE010001047.1:0-105745 GCA_036346375.1 Guadua angustifolia | reverse complement strand
AGGCGTGGCATGCCACACTCAAGGAGAGCAGGAGGTGGCGGGATCGCTATTGCGTGTAGAGCACTCAAGCACACATGGGTGGCGGCTAGGTGAGGCTACATGCATGTATGAACCACCGGGGCGTGATGGGGCCTGGCCCCACGCCAAGATTGCTAGCTTGTAAAGATTTTTTGGCTAACTCACAATAAAAATTCAATTGCTTACTTCTAGCATATACATACTCCATCGATTAGTAATTAATTAATTACCTAATGGTCATGTGATGATCGAAAGGCAGACTATAAAATAGCACTGAATCGATGTGTTTCAACAAATCATAAGGATAACCAAGAAGAATGTCTCCTAGCATATATTTTTGCTCCATTTCTCATATTAAAGAACCTAGGTTAGATTTGCTGGCGTAAGGGAATATAAGTAGGCTAATCTAAGAACATTTGGACTGGTATATATCTCTACTATTATAAAGCAAATAGTTATGTGGCATCTGCTCTCCCATGGGCTCCACTTCTCAGCCTCCTTCTCACTTCCGTGGGCCCCACTACACAGGCTCTTCGGCTCCGCCCCTCTCACTCCACAGCGCCGCCCCCAACCCCACTCAACGCAGACCGCTCGGCTGACCTCGCCCTCTCCTCGCGCCGCCCCCAATCCGCGATCTCCGCGCCGCCGCCCACTCCACAGCCGATGCGATCCCCTCGCCCCAATCTCCTCCTCGCCCCGATCACCCTCGCCTCCGTCTCACCCTCCCTCCCAAGCTCCCGCATCGCCGTCGGCGCCCATGGAGGACGCCTACGCCAAATCCGTCGCGGAGGTAAGGCACTGTTCCGACCTCTACCCCCTCGCGCCATCACTCGATCCTTCGCCGCCGCCTCTCACGGATCTGGTCGCCCCGTTAGCAGGTGCTCGAAGCGTTCGGCGTGGATCGAACCAAGGGCCTCTCCGATTCGCAGGTGCTGATTCGAGGCGATTTGTTCTCTGCATTTTGACCTGGGCACGGGAAATGGGGTGGATTGGGCCGGACTGATTTGGTTTTTGTTTGTGTGGGCAGGTGGAGCAGCATGCGAGGCTTTACGGCCAAAACGGTGAGGCATTTCGGCTTTTCTATGCGTTTAGATTCATTTTTCTGTTGGTAGGGATTGACTGGTTGGAGCATTTAGACAAAATTATATTGATTTTAACGGGACACGGAGCTGTTTGTGTTCAACATGTTGGTGGTTTACAATTTAGGTGAAATGTTACGCAAAGGACACGGCTACTGAAAACTGAGAGAACAATTCGAGGTTAGGCTGAGTGAGAAAGTTTTCAGACGAGGACATGTTTGGTTCTCTGTGAACTGCTTTGCATGAATCTCGGAATGCAGTCTCTCCAAATTCATCGAAGCAAAGCTGTTCTTCTTATACTTCACGGAAAGCAACTATTATAGAAATCCTTGATATTTGTAGAATCTGGTATGCCCAATCTGTTTGGTGTTTAATTGCTGGTGACTAGCACCATCTAAAATCAGAGCTCCTTGCACGAATTTTCTCACTGAGCTCTTTGTACTAGAAACCTCTCTAACATTGCATACCTTATTAATTGTTAGATAAGTTGCCGCAAACATTTTATTTGGGAAGTAATGCCACAACTCACATGTGTAAACTTTTCTGACGCCTAAATGGAATTGGAAAGTCTCTGTAAGGGACAACACCCAGAATGAATCAGAATTTTATGCCCGTTGGAAAATGGCAGTAATGTTGATTGAACTGAATCGATACAGTTTTCATGCTTTCAATGTAGTGAGACCCCTGGTATTTTATCAGCTGAAACTTGAAAGCTTCAATTTAGGCCGCTGCACAATTTTTTAGTGCTGCTGTGCAATTGTATTTATGTTTCTTTTTGAGACGTTATGTTTTGTTACTTTTGCATTGCATTGTTCACAGTTTTCAATTTTGATATTCTTACCGTTATGCTGACTTCACTGATTTGTGTTTTGTGTACATTGTTTTCATGAATGGATTATCTCCAGTGCTGCCCCAAGAAGAAAGTAAGTTATCACCTTTAATTTTTCACTTTTGTTTCATGTCTCACGGCACATTACGTATTACCAGTATATACCATTTTCTAAATTGTTTGTTGTAAGAAAAGTTGGTATTTGAATACTCCTTTTTTGATAATAGGAACACAGAACAGTCAATGAGCTTCTATAAAAATTCAAATATATAGTTATTTTATCATCTGGTAAGCATGGTTATAGCTCTGATTTATTAATCCACAATTAACGCAGTCCACACACACCATAATTGTAAAGAATTTGAATAAGTTGCTTCCTGTTAGTCTTGGTGCTGTTTGGTTATCTATTCCGCCCATTTCACAATATAAGTCCAAGCCCACCAATCCACCATGCTTACAGACCAAGGATGCATGAAATCTACGAGATAGCTAATGATATTAGACCATACATACCCCTATTAATTGGCATAGTACAACTGCTCAACCTCTCTTTTACCTTAGACAATGACTTGTTGTTAGATTTTCTATTTTGTATGTTAGAAAAGCAAAGGAATAAGAATGTAAAGAAAGGGAAAAAAGATTAAATTAAAGGTAGATGAGTTGATATAATCGCCAGTATTAGAAATTTACAACACTTTTGTATAAAATATGGTTACTGACCAATGTGGCCAACTAAATTGCTTGAAATGCCACCATTTTTTTTTTGGCTCTTTATGTAGAAAAATGCCCCTTTTCATTGTTTGGTGGTTGTATTGTTGCATCCATGTGCAATATACAAGTACCTTCCTGCTTTATCATCTGCTATTGTTTGTGAATGCATGCCAATGTGTGCAGTATACTGATCAGTCAATTGGTTGCTAGATGTGTCTTCTGAGCTTTATTTGATTAACACTACCTTTTGTTTGGAGGTCACCCATTTTTTACGCACCTTACATCTTGGGTTTGTTTTACTTTTGTTTGTTCTTTGTACATGTAATTTTGTATACCCTTTAGTATTCATCAATATTCATCAGTTAACATGAATTTTCTGACCCAGGTACTCCCTTCTGGAAGTTAGTTTTGAAGCAGTTTGATGATTTACTCGTCAAAATATTGATAGCAGCCGCTGTGATATCCTTCCTTTTGGCTCGAATGAATGGTGAAACCGGATTAGCAGCATTTTTGGAACCATCTGTAAGTTGATCCAGTTTGGTGGATATTTCTAGAAAATGATTTGTGAACTGCCACATGCAGGCAGTAACTAATTAGGTGGCTTTTATTGTGATTTGTAGGTTATCTTTATGATACTGGCAGCAAATGCAGCAGTGGGTGTGATCACTGAAACAAATGCTGAAAAAGCTCTTGAGGTTTCTTACTTCTAACGAGGCTCTAATAGTCTAATGTTGTGTTTAGTTCTGCAGATCTGGTTTCCTTCTCTTTTTTTTGTTGCAAATGTTGTGAGATAATATATGTGGCTTTAATCTTCTGGTGCCCCTGTGTATCTTTATTTTTCTACAAACATACTTATGTGGGTACTGGCTATATTACTTAGATGTGGAACTTGGAGAGTTGGAGTATTTAAAAAACGTACTGTTTTTCTAATCACTTGGATGCATATACACCCTCTTTACCCTGGTCATGTTCGCTTGTTCTTTATTTCAACTCCATTTTAGTTCACTGAGATATTAAGAGTAATGGTCAGAACACTGATTTTGGTCCTAATTATAGATTTTCTAATGCCCATTGTTGCACGAGTGATCGTTTGTATGCATGGTTCAATTAATTGCTGTATGCTACTATTAGAGTGCAATTTGTCAAATGTCTTGATTTGCATTGCAATTGCCAAATTCTGTTGACCATCCATAATGACTTGTTTATAACAAATCTGTAGGAGTTACGGGCTTATCAAGCTGATGTTGCAACAGTGCTGCGCAATGGTAAGAAACTTTTGAAGTTGATTGTTGCATTTTAGTTGTATATTTCTTTTGCTCACATGATGCACAATGCTTCAGTCATGTTGATGTAAGCAAGTTCTCACATAATTAGTTAATTTCAGTTTTCTGACTGAAACTTTTGTTAACTTATGAGTTGCATATGCTCTCCGAGTTTTGAAATTTCAAATTTAAAATATGGTTTCTTTTCGAAGTTTGAACCATACCAAAATTTCCCTTCAAACATTGATAGCTTTGGTGCGGTACTTATATTGAGGAACTGTCCAGTCTGTCCAGATTTATGGTAACTCTCAGGCCAGTCAGAATTATAATGTCAATGGCACCACTGGTGTCTTACCCGACCAACCAATGGAAGATTGCTCCATCATAGCTCCCACTAACAAAGTATTCTTCTTGAAATGGATGCCATGCCAAAGCTGCAGAAATAAATAAACTCAATAAAGAAATACTCCATGGAAATTTATTGAGTAATTGATCATATTACCATTTCTGCAATGAAACTGTTGGATACTCCATGGAAGAGGTAGGTCTGTCGTATGATTGGAAAGAATAAGCTGTATGCTATACTTGAACTCATTGTCCCATTTGACAGCAGGTACATAATTGCCTTTTGAATTTGTATGTGCTTGGTTTTTTATTTTTTTATGGTATAGAGTTGAGGTTTCATTCTTGTTATTTCAGATCAGAAGAGAAGCATGCGGGCAATCAGTAAAAAATGGTGGATAAGGATGGTTAGATTCCTATTTGAAATTGGTATAAAGTAAGTCGTGTGAGGCTGCAGATTGACATTTTTTTTCTTTTTTGAAAGAACCTATTGGCATTTTCATATTGGGCTGAGGATTTAGTTTCAGTGCATGTTTAACTGTGATGAAATTGTTTTGTTATTTTGAGCTTTTCAAAAGTGCCACAGTGATTGTCTCATGATAGTGATATGCACTTCCTTGCATAGTGATGAATTTGTGTACTATTTGACTGTAATTCACTGATTCACAGCTCCAATGGTAGAGCACAAGTGGTGGTGGCTGTGGGCATGTACTTCATAGCCTCATTCTCCATCTCAAAAATTACTCTGTTGTTTGAACATACCCAGAGTATGCATATCCTGAAGTTGGATATAGTTATTTTAGAATTTAGAACTCCTTTACCAATTTTGCTAGCATTTGGTTTTATTTGTCTGCCTAGGTAGGTCTTTATTTCTGCATTTCCTTCTGGCTTGTTTAGGACTAATAAAGTTTATCTTATCTAACAACTCATCACTCATGCCAGATGAGTATTTCTGTCCTGGAACTGTTGATAATTTTAAGTGCTACCTGGGGGCATCAGAGTTAGAGGTGCACTTTTCTTTTACCTCGTGTACATAATAAGTAGGCTATCGTGCAAGGTTATTTGTAGACCATGTGTTATCTATTATTTTTTCTTTATGTATTTTGGTTGTGCTTTCTTATGCAAACAATTGCAACATATTATGCTATATGAAGTAAAACATTGCGTTATGTCCTAAGTTGCATTTTTTCCCTCACTTTGTTTTTTTATCTTAAAGAAGTAGAAGATATTTTTATACTACCTACCTTTTTTTTGCAGTTTTCCCTTGAAAGTATAGGAAGATGATGAAATCAACAAGCTACAAATAAAGATTAACACTTCAAAAAGACTGAAGTGTACTTATCCCATCGCAATCCCAAAAGTTGCCATGAAGATTATATCTTTTAAGAGTAAGTGAAGCATTCGTACATGCTGAAAAACAGATTTTATAGCCTTCTTGATATAAATTAATGTTAATGCAGCATACGAGACTATACTATCTCTTAAGGCATATTGTTTGTTCTTTCTTACCAGCGTTCGAGGATGATGTGTTTGTGTATTCTCTTTTCTGTTATTTTTTGTGTCTTAGGATAAGAGACAATGTTTGGATCTGTTGTGACTTTGTGAGTGCATTTTCTATTTAATTTTGTGCCTTGATGAGAGACATTTTCCATATCTGTATTATTTTAGCTCTATAATTCTGTATATTCTTATGTTTGGTTTCTTGCGATTTGCGGTGGGTTAAAATCTACCAAATCATTATAGTGCATGAATCTGCTAGGATCCATGAAAAGTACCATGACAAAATTCCTGTAATAGTCTTTGGCTTTTTTTTTGGTCAACGAATCTTCCGTATGCATATATTTTAATTAAGCTCTCTGATCAATTTATTTCAGGTGATTGTTGAGAAGGCTGATAAAACTGATGTCCCAGAAATTGATAAGAAGAAGTAACTTGTTTTCCTCACCACTCGTATATTCTGATGGCAGATGTGATATTCTTTTTTATTGTTGCTTTGTATAGCTTGAGCATTCCTTTTAGGTGCAACTATCTCTACTAATATAAAGCAGCAGTTGATGGCAGCGGTACGTTCTTCCGTGGGCCCTCCAAGCACAGCTTAGCACAATGAAGTAGCTTAGGTTTTCAAAGTGTTTCCTCAAAGTATTTAGTACAATCTACTGTATCTCTTTGATAGTACAATGAAGTAGCTTAGGTTTTCAAAGTGTTTCCTCAAGAGGATATTTTATACTAAACTGTTAAAGGATTGTCTTGGCTACAGCAAGTCAAGATTATTAGAGTTATTTCTTGTAATAATCCAATTCCGTGTCGTTGAAGGTATTAGACATAAGTAATCTGCAAGGAAGTGCATCACCAACTACTTATGGGAGTGCCTGTTAACCATTTGATAACCACAGCTCAAGGAGCACCACCGGCTGACACCAATCGTTTTGTAGATCACAAATAATTTTGGCAATTATGTTGCATCATCCAAACCAATCATCACGGAAAGGGAAAAAAGGTTGCTATATTGCCATCCCTTTAAATTTTGGCTTATATTATATTGTTGTAATCGCATGATATTAATTGTAATCTGCGTGATATTATTTTTGAAATATCATTTTGGCGTTGATAGATGTTTGATCTCGTAGCATAATTTTTTATTGCTTGACATTTAGCAATTTTGTTTTTCAGTAGCAACGCACGGGCATTGAACTAGTTTGTATTAGAATTTGAGGCTACAAATAGATAGTATAGGATTGTAGATATGTAGGTATATGTATCCTCTGTTTTCTTTGGTTAGAGAAGTCTCATATATAATGTACAGGGTTAACGTCGGTGAGATCACACAAGAGTCCAATTCTTAAGCTGCAGTTATACCTTCCAAAGCGTTTATATATTGTACTTACTATATCAAGTGGTATGTTCCCTAAATCTTTGCAAGCTACAAGTGTTACATATTGTACTTATTATATATTAAATTTTGAATATCAATGAATCAATCATTAGTAGAGGTTCATCTTATTCTTAGGCCCCCTCCTTTAAAAATTTCTGGCTCCGCCACTGGCTGCATGTACAAGCGGGGGACAGTAGTTCCTGCATAAGGGTAGCGTGTTCATTCTGCATCCTCCTGCGCTCCCACGCATAACCGCGACACTGGGCGCCTCCTGTGCACCTCGGGCGCGACAAGGGATATATATCGTCTGCCGCGTCTTTTGCGGTACAAGAGGTGGCTATTTTTTTTGCAAAAGTGTTTAGTGGGAGTTAGATATGAAAAAAAAAGCTGCTGGGGCTAGACTGCTGTTAATTACAGACTGTCCGTTGCCACTAATTTCTCAGCATGATAACAACGCTGGCTATAGCCGTAGCCTCTGTTGCACGCAGGTCGACATTGCTTCCGTTCCGTGAAGTTATCAAATAATCGACTGTCGTTTACTTTACTATTCAAACTTTGATCCTTAATTTTGACCGCTAGATACGTAAATACTAATTTTTTAGCGAGTTCAATGTCCTAAGTTTCAACGTTAACTTGGTGTTCACGCACACGAGCACGTTGGTTTTGCTAAATTGACTGTGCCGAATTTGCAACTAGCAGTACGTGCCGACGATGGTTCCTGTATATAAAATTTAAAATACCTATCGTACACAGCCCTCTATCCATAGGATAAATCAATAATTTAAACTCACGTATATGACGTGCACGAACGAAGAAGCGGAACGAGAAGAAGCAGAACGATGGCAAGGGCGGCGTGACTCCAGTCCACGGTCCACCGCCGTCAGCGATATTAAGAGTTTTTTTTTCATGGTAGCCATACCCGGAATAAACTCATGTTGTTTTTTGCGAGTTCAATGTCCTAAGCTTCAACTTTACTTGGCGCTCACGCACATGAGTACGTTGGTTTGCTAAATTGACTATACCGAATTTGCAAATAGTAGTAGGTGCCGACGATGTTTCCTCAACAGAAATTTAAAATACCTACCTAGCGAACTATCGGCTTAAATTACCTCAGCGCATACGTGCATTAGCATTACTAGTTTTAGTTTGCTTAATTGTTTCGCACTTTTGACTATTAATTTCCTTAGAGAAATATATCCGGTAGTAATGCGACTTCTGACCTGCAAATGAGAAAATGAATCGGTCTTCAGTTTCATCAGTGTCATGCAGGGTTTCAAATTTTGTTTTCGGTTCATATCTCGTCACCCTCCGAAATCTGAAATTTCAGCGAAATCTCGTTATTTCGGATGAAATCCAGAAGAAATCTAAAAAGCAAAATTCAAATCCAGAATATTTTGAACCGAGAAAACCAAGATCTCACGAGATTGATCGAGATCTCACGAGATTGATCAAATCTCGGCAAAATTCAATTGAGTGAAAAATGGTCGAGACGATGTTAAAATTTTTGATTTTTTATGGATGGTCCAAATGCATCATCAATGTTTCTATAAAATTTTTAGATGATTATCGACCTTCAAGAATTTTCAAAAATTCTGAAAGTGCTACGTCCTGATAAAAACCTAATGATTAATATAGAGATTTGCTTGAGCAAACAAAAAAGTTTACAATTTTTGAAACTTTTAAAGATGGGTGCTAAGGCAATGCTTAAGCTCTCATAAAAATTTTGAATCATGATTATACTCCCTTCAATTTATAAAATTCTTACAAAGGTACTATACCATTTACGTTCTTTTTGTTTTTGATTTTTGATATATAACAGATGAAGTTCAATGTTTCCCATAGATTAAACAAAAAAATGTAAATTTTTTTAAAAAAATTATAGAATAGTTCTGAGGTAATTTTTAAGCTATCATAAAATTTTTGAAACATGATAACACTCGAGCAAATTTATAAAATTCTGACAAAGTTACTGTCTAAAGTATGTTCATTATGTTTTTAATTTATTAAAGATAACAAATGAAGTTCAATTCTTTTAAAAAAAATTATGTATGATTCTAGACTGATAAGTATGGTACCAAAAATTTTCAAAGCATAATCAAGTTTGTATAATTTTATAAAAAATTTAAAGTGTTTGTACCGAAATTATAGAATATCTCAAAATTTTGGTTTTTCAACAAATTTTATAGAAGATGACTTTCTTAAGAGTTATTGGACCAAATCCGGTCAAATCCAGCCCTTAAAATTAAAATCCGGTCAAAATACCTTATCTTAGGCCGGCCTTGACTGATTATATGGCACTTACCTCAGCCAATCACAAGTACATATAGTACACGATTCGATGGAGGAAAGGAGCCCACATTTTGACTATTCTGTTTTTGGTGCTTATTTTAGTACAGCAAAATGATAAAATTTTAGTTATCATGTACCAAGGGAGTAGAATGGGTTGAACAGTAAAGAAATCGTCATAAACCATAACAACTAGATGAGCAATGGGCCTGCGCGCTGCTGCAGATAGAAGAATTATTAAGATAGGCAGAGATTTTAATAGAGAAATAATTATTTTTCAAGAATACCTTAAAAAACCAAAAAATCTTTAAATATTTTTAATATCTAAAAATATATTTTCTTTTTAAATTTTTAAAAGTACTCAGAGCAAGACTGTTCCTATTCCTATAGTTTCTATAGTGAATATGAGACACGTGGCGAGGAGATCGACTAGCTATCATACCTCCCAAAAATAATGAGTTATATAGATAACAATGGTTTGATAGGATTGCTACTTGAACTAAGCAACCTTGAGTTGGCTTACTCGAAAGTAATCTTATATAATCGGGGTAATTAATGTTACCTCTATGAATTTTTAAAATCATTATTTTTCTAGCTTACATGTAACTTATTTATTTTTTCAAATTTGATCTTTTTCAAAATATAATTACAAGAATAACTAGTATCTTTAACTCAGAGAAGGCCGGAATATAATACATGTCATTTTCCGCTTCCCACTAGCACTCTCTCTAGAGCTCTAAGAAGCCAATCGGCTACCGAACTCGGGAGAGTGGTAGCAGTTTCTGCTGTAGAAGAGCGCGGAAGGTGATACATATCCTTTCGATAATTCTACAGCTGAAAATAGAATTATTTTTATAATTACATTTAGAATTGGCCAAATTTGAGAAAAGAAATTACACGGAAGGTAGGCTAGGAGAATAATGAACTCTGAATTTTTGTACTTTCCAGCACAGAATCCGTATGGTGGCGTCCAAGCTGACCAAGCCATAGGACATAGGACATCTGAAACTATATAGGGTTTCCAACCACTCATGCAGTCAAAAGACAAAAGTTGGAGGCTTGGAGCATCTCAAGGAAAAAAAGGGTCGAAGTCTTGGAGGCTGAGGCACCAACCGAAGCAAACAAAAATCAGGCATATATTCCATGTCTCTTCCCTATTCTGACCATACAGGACAATATATTTTACTCTTGCTCTATTCTTAAATTGTTTGAACGGGCCTTAACAATGTCACGAAGCTGTATTATTATCTAGAAATATTACTATCTAGAAATATTACTATCTTTAGACCTTCCACATTCTCAGATTTGCGAAAAGACCCCGGAGTTATCAGGAATAGCGGCGAGTTCTGAGTAGTGTTCTAAACATGTTGCAACAAACCGATGGCTAATTCGTGCATGCATAGCTACTTCAACATTTTTTTTGTAGGTAGTTTTCTTTCAATCAATAGTTTGATTCTTAATAGTTTCAGTTTGGCCGGCCGATGGTAGTCAAATTGTTGAGGCACACTTAGGTTGCTCCACTGACGGATGCAACATGTTCAAATTCGACCTACTATGTTTATAAACAATTTTCTTTTCAACTTGAAGTATACCATTTTCATTTCCCATGCATGAATGTTTTTCTGAACAAAAATAGATAAAATCATATGGCATCTATTACTCACAATCACCTAAATTTAAGGTTGCATTTTGAAATTTAAAATTTGGTAATGGAATTATGCCACAGAGTAGAAAACTTGTGACAAAATAATTTGTGCGATGTAGTATTGACGTATCACATGTAAGAAAACAGAGACATGACAACCATTTTTCTTATTTTCCTGTTCCACATTTTGTTTCTTCTCTTTACAGGAAAAAGACCCTATGACCCGACTAGCGTAGCCTTGACAGTGACGTTCATCCGGGGGTAGGAGAGTCCTTTCTTTGATGTAGTCCCAACTTCTATGTCTCAATATATTTTTGAATTTATAAGAGGTATTTTAATGGTCTAAATTTAGGGTGTGTTTGGTGACGGCTCAAATTTCTACTAGATTCATAGATTTGGTGGGTGGGTATTCCTAATTCCATCGATTCGCGAGATGAAATCATGAGTCACATCACGCACCTTAACGCAGATGCACGCATCATGCACGAACGTGCATGCACGCATAAGTTTCATGCTATATTATTTCTCTGTACTATTTGATTGTCCATGTCGTCACGCTCGCAGCTTGTATTATCTCGCAGCTTGTATTATGTGCTTGACGTAGAAATATCTAACAAAATATCGCTATAGCGTATTCGTGTGTCTGGTGCATCTTGTCATGTATTTACTCTGTCTGTCCGTGGCTCTTCACGTCCGGGAGGCGGGACCGCGGGAGCTCCATGCGGACGGTGGACGTCGTGCGGGCCAAGCCCATTCGATATGAATCTATCATATTTCATGTCTGAACCGTACCAGATCGTCATGGCTCGTTGTGCCCGTCGTGCCATGCTGTGCCGACCCGGCTCGTCTTCGGCGAGCCCAAGTACAACCCATTTGTGCTTCGTACCGTACCGACCCAAATCTGGCCCATTTACACTATTGCAACGAGAGGAAAGGATCTAGAGACGCATAGGGGCTAAGGCAGTGATCTCCGAGGTAAGCCGCGTACTTCATAATACTTAGTGTTTTCGATTGTAATTCAACGTGAGTACTCTTTAGCATCCTTCTTAGTTGTGTAGCTTTTTTCTAATAGTCTTCGATCTTGGCTTTGCCTCAATTTTTCTTCTTCTCCTTGCCATTTCCCATCTCCTACTAGGTTGTGACTTGTGAAATGATTGAACCAATGAGCGATGAATGCCTTGTTCAAACATTTCAGGCACTACAAAGTCTGCAATCATATGAATACTCAAGGGATAACGTGATGCTTCTATGCATAGTACTAACTAAATGTCGGTTGAGGAGAGAACAAGAGAGAGATAGACGAGCAAGTGAGGAGCGAGAGGAGCTAGGGGCGGTGCCGATCGAGGAGAGGAGAGAGAGACCGAGAGAGAGTGAGCTAGAGAGGATAAGCAATGATCGTAATGGATTTCCATATGAGTGAGGCAATTTTTTCAAAAATCAGAATATTTAAGTGTCTATATTTTTATTTAATTATTTGAATTTTACAATTTTATTTTATTTTTTCTCTATTTTCTTTCTCCTTTCCCATTTCCTCTTTTTCACCTATTTTCTCTCCCCTTTTCCTCTTTTTTTCCCCTTCCTCCTTTTCTTCTCATTCCTCTTTTCCCCACCAACGCCATTTTTTTCTCCCGAGCCCTCCTTTTTCCCCAAGCCGACTGGATGCCATGGTCCACCTCCTTCGGCCCCTCCGCCCACCTCCTCCTCCTCCTCCCCACCGCCTCATCTTCCATGCGTCTTCCTCCACGGCGGCCTCCCTCCTCTCCACCTCCATGGCACGGCGCCTCCCTCCTTTAGCTCCTCCATGGCGCGAGCGCCTCCCTCCTCTCCGGACTCCACGGCGCGGGCGCCTCCCTCCTCTCCGGACTCCACGGCGCGGGCGCCTCCCTCCTCTCTGGGCACCTCCACGGCGAAGGATCTTAGGCAGCGAGAGGCGAGAGAGGAGCCGAGGTGGCGACCACGACGGGAGGTGGGAGGAGCCAAGGCGGCGTGCTTTCGGTGGCGAGAGGCAAGGCGGCGCCCATGGCGACACAATGGGAGGTGGGAGGCAGGCGAGGCATGGTGGAGGAGCCGAGGCGACGGAGGCGAGAGGTGGGACCACGGCGGCTACAGCGAAAAAGCACCATGCCGACATGGGCGACCAAGGTCACACGGCGGCCATAGCACGAACGCGACCACGGCAACGCAGCTAGGTACTCGGAGAGGTGAGGGATGGGCTGGGAGGCGAGGGACTGGCAGGGCAGGAAGGGACGGGTGGGGAGGCAAGGCATCGGGACGGGTAGGGCGGGCGCAAGCACGGTGAGGTGGCGGCTAGATGCGAGGCGCCCAGGGTGGGGGAGTCGAGGCCGTGTCGGCGTGCCTCCGCCATGTCGCAAGCCAAGACGGCACGGCCTAAACGACCGCGTGTCGGACCGCATCGCCCATCGTGCCAGCCCTCGAGTCCAAAGACGCCGAGGAACAATAACAGGCCGACCTAGCACGGCCCACTTCACGCTGAACCGTGCTTTGAACCAGACCATGCTACCGTGTTTCAGGCCAGCCCACAAAAGCATGCGGCCAATTTCAAAAGCATAATTCATCGCCAATGGCGCCACCGAACTCAGAACGCTTTCACCGCTAGCATCCAATCTGAGAAGGAAGCGGAGGGATAGATGGGACGAAACTTTCTTGTCGAGATTTTTACTACAGTTTAATATGAACTTTAGTACCTCTCGAAATGTTTCGGTAAAATGTGAATCTGATCATAAGACAATAGTCCATAGTTCAATCCATCACAGAGAACATGCACGCACGGCGTGAAGATCGATCAGCTAGCCTATCCTTCGTCATCTGCCTTTGTACAAACATGGATATGGATCATGAACAATGACTATGAATGGGCATTCACGCTAATTGCTTTCCCTTCTATTTCCGAGATATTAATATAGGGATATCACGATCATTTCCTTCCGCTATTTTCTGGAACTTATTCTCCTGTAACCCCCTTAATATCCGTGCCCAACCAAAGCATGGCATGTAGAAAAGAAATGTAGGAAGTACCGGCATACTCCTAAGGTGAGGATCACCAAGTACTACGACCAACTCAATTTGTATGTAATTTTAGTGAGACGGATGGTCAGCCTGTGAAAGGATATATCTAGAATGTATAAAGTTAAAAACGTCTAAATTTTGACGAGGTGTGTGCTTGGCTACGGGCATTGTGGAATAATTTGTCCACCAACTGGCCATTTGAAAAGAGAAGAGCCGACAAGAGATCAACAAAATGCTTAACCAGATGCCACTTTTTTCTTTGGTTTCCTTTTGTGATAGAAAGCGATGCATAGCTTCACTGACCCCTTCGATCTTATTATTTACAAATCTAGCTCTCTTACGTATATATTTGCAAATTTATTCTCCTCCTTCTCCCTCACCGCACCCAGAGAACACAAAAGCTCGCCAGCGCCACGGCTTCTCCCGCGAGTGTAGGTCCAGTGTGAGCCCCACAACAGGAGTGTTTCCACGCTCCCCGGTCGCCGCAGCGGCACTCGCCCGCCCACGTGCTCGCTCCCTACCCTCCCGTAGTCGGCCGGCTACTCCCACACCTGTGCACGCTACCATGGCAGCCGGTACACTTCCGCACTCATCATGAGAGGTAAAGAGCGCACTCTTCGAAAGGGAATACGCGTCGTCTGTCGCGTCTTTTATGATAAGAAAGAGACTAATTTTATAAATTCGTACGCCAAAGAACTAGATTTATTTTTAAAAAAATTGCTAGACCAGAGGTGAATTCGCATAGTAGCAGGTACTAGCAGCCAAAAATATTACGCGCACCCCGTCATAAATACCAGGCAGCGAAGACTTGGCTGCAAGTCCGCGCGGGCATCCTCGCCGCCGCCGGTGACACCCACAAATCCAGATCCGGAGAAGGCCAGAGCCGGCCGGCGAGATGGAGATCGCGGTGGGCGTGCTGTCGGGCATGGTGGACGCGCTGCCGGGCAAGCTCGGCGAGCTGCTGCAGCAGGAGTACGCGCTGCTCTCCGGCGTCCGCGGCGACGTCACCTTCCTCCAGTCCGAGCTCGGCACCATGCACGCCGCGCTCCTCCGCTGCGAGTCCGTCGACGACCCTGACTTCCAGACCAGGACCTGGGTCGGCATGGTCCGCGAGCTCGCCTACGACATCGAGGACTGGGTCGATCTCTTCGCCCACCGCGTCGACGCCGGCAGCCACGACGCCAACGGCGCCGGGGGCTCCTCCTCCTCCTCCTCCCGGTTCTTCGGGTTGGTGCGCTGCTGCGTGGAAAAGATCACGACGCTCCCCTCCCGCCACGTCATCGCCAACGAGCTGCAGGACCTCAAGGCGCGCGTTCTTGTGTTGAGCGAGCAGCGGAAGCGCTACAGGATCGAGGCGCCGGCGGGACCCTCCGGTGCTCGGTGCGCCGCAAGCATTGACCCCCGCCTGGCCGTGCGCTACGCTGACACCACTAGCCTCGTCGGCCTGGATGCGCCGATGGAAGAGGTGGCCAACATGATCATGGACGCCGGCAACAAGACTGAGCTCAAGATTGTGTCCATCGTCGGGATGGCTGGCTCCGGGAAGACGACGCTTGCCTGGTGTGTGCATCGGCGGCTCGAAGAGCAGAAGTGCTTCGATTGCCGGGCTTTTGTTTCCGTGGGACAGAAGCCGGACATTGCCGGTAAGACTCTGAAGGGCATACTCTGGCAGGTCGGCGATGGGTACGGGGGAGGTGAGGACATTGGCCAACTGATCGGAAGGCTGAGAGAGAAATTGCAGGACAAGAGGTACGCCTAATTGCTTTGCTGCATTTCTGCAATTTTCATGGTCCAGACTTCAGAATCATGTAACGATGATTTGGCAATTCGCTACATTTGTGCACTCTGTTTTGTTATTGAGAAACAGGTACCTCATCGTCATTGATGATTTATGGAGTATAACAGAATGGTCAACAATCAAATGTTGTTTCCCAGACAACAACCTTGGAAGTAGGATAATGATCACAACGAGAAATGATGCCCTGGGAAAGGAATGTTCTTCCCATTTGAGCGAATGCATTTACAAGTGTGGCCTGCTTAGTTATGCCGACTCCAGACATTTGTTTTCGAAGAAAGTTTTTGGCAGTGGGGATGTTTGTCCTCAGCATTTGGAGGATGTTTTTGCTAAGATTATGAGAAGATGTGATGGCCTGCCACTGGCTGTAGCTAGCGTAGCAGCTGTGTTAAAGGACCAGTCATCAAAAGATGAATGGGAGAGGTTTGGATCGAACTTGCTATCTACTTCACATCTAGATGGGGTGAAACGAGTACTTAATCTTAGCTACAACGATCTACCTCCACATCTGAAACCATGTCTGTTGTATCTGAGCATATTTCCGGCGGATTACGAGATCGACATAGAGCGCCTAGTGAGGCAATGGATTGCTGAGGGAATCATCGGTCAAGCACGCCGTGAAAGCACAGAGGAAACAGCAAGATACTACCTCAGTGAGCTAGTTAGTAGAAATATGGTCCAGCCATTGCATCTCAAACGTGCTGGCACCCCAAGAAGCTGCACAGTTCACCCAGTAATACATGATTTCATTGTGATCAAGTCCATGGAAGAGAACTTTGTCACTCTTGTAGATGGTCTGAACAAAAATGCCTCACCCAACCGCAGCACTGTCCGCCGGCTATCTCTGCACAACAGTAGTAAACAAGATCAAGTTGTGGCTCAAAATGACGGGATGAATCATGCTCGCTCAGTGACCGTCTTTGGTCACGCCAGTGGCGTGCCTCGCCTGACTGATCTGAGCGTGTTACGTGTGCTGGACCTCGAAAGCTGTGAGGGTTCAGTATGCCTCGATGGCCTCTGCATGTTGGTGCTGTTAAGGTACTTGAGCCTCAGAGGAACAGATGTCAGTGAGCTCCCGGCACAAATTGGGGATCTAAGGTGCCTGGAGACACTGGATGTGAGATCCACAAAGGTGAAAGAACTGCCTCCCAGCATTGTCAGGCTGGACAGGCTAATACATTTGCTCGTCGGAAATGCTAAGTTGCCTTGCGGGATCGGGAAGATGAAGTCCCTACTGACACTGTCATGCGCCGATGTCGGGAAGAGCTCTGAGTGTGCCATTCAGGAGCTCAGTGAAATTTGCAACTTGAGGGAACTGGAATTATTTTGTGATGCTACCCAAATGTCTGGGGATGAGAAACGAGTTACATTTCCCGGCGACGGATTTCGTAATCTTAAGCAGCTGTGCATTCACTGCGGCCTGCCATCAGTGACATTTGAGACTGGTGCCTTGCCAAAGGTCGGAGTGCTTGAGCTTAAGTTTGAGAAAGGCCTTTCAGAAGAGTCAAGTGGTGTGTCCGGCATGGAGCGCTTGCCAAGCCTGAAGCATGTGCTCATTGAGTTTTCGCAGCATGATGCAGGCGCCGCGGCAACGATCGCTGCAGTGAGGACGGCTGCTGAGACCGTCCACCCTAATCGTCCAGATGTCACCGTCGAAGTCGATGGGGAGAACAACTAATTCGGTTTGGAGCATTGTGTACTTCTGTTTCCGAGCAAGAGGAGGGGTATGCGTATGCTACACCTTTTTTTTAATCGCAAACAGTGGAAATCGTTTGCTTATTTTACATTCTTAAACAGGTGACGCTGTCATGATGTCATCACTGTGTTGAATCGAGTCTTGAATAAGTGCTTTCCTTTTTTTCAGCTCTCGTTTGTATCACCATTTCTCGAAAGTATGCTGTTTTCTGCTGCTTGTTCCTTGATTCCAGGCCTCCGGGATGGCTTTTTCTATAGAGAACTTTTTTCAATACTCCACCGTTTACAATAGCAGCGAAGTAGCTAACCATCCCTGGATCTGTTTGATAGTTGAAAATTTGCAAATGCACTGGTGTTAGTATAACACAAATGAATGTTTGTAGGTCTCTTAAGGATGCAATGCAACTTTATGTGGCACAAAATTTTAGTTTAGGGACATTTCGCAGCTCTACACTTTACTGTTTACAGTTCACTTTCGTATTTATAATAGTACACAACGAGTACTAAAATCCAAAGGCATACAGTTTAAATTATTACATCCCTTCAGAAATATAAGGCCTATAGTTTGAATGATGTTGTTCAAAAATATAACTTGTATGTAGATTTAATGAGGCTTTTCCTACTATATCTTTATTTATTCTGTCTCAACTACATACATTTATTCATTACCATCACACCCAAACTATTATCTCTTATCTTTCAAAACAATTAAGTGAGGGTATCTAAGTCATTTTCACTCATACCTTTTTTAATTTTACTGCAATCTTAATCCTTGTGCAAAGTCAAAATATGTCTTATATTTTTGAACAGAAAATATACATTAAGAGAGAGTAAATTTAGTACCAACTTGACAATCTTAATTACTACGATCAGGGAAATATGCTCTCTCTTCTGTTGGAAAGCAACGCACTCAGTATTGATGGCCCGTTGTTACCAGCACTTCTCATGAATAAATGATTGCGATGGAGCCGAGGGACTTGTTTTTTTTCTTTTAAATGTGTTACTCTGTTTATAAATATAAGGTGTATTTTGATTTTTCACAAAGACTAAGTTTACAGTGAAATTGAGAAATGTGCATGAGAAAATGACTTAAATATGTCATTTAATCATCTTGGAGATAAGAGATAATACTTTGTGTGAGTAGTAATGAATAAATGTATATGGTTAAGAGAGAATAAATAGAATATAGGAGGACTTGACTCATTAAATATACATGTAAGGTTTATATTTTTAAACAAGACTATTCAAACTATAGTAGCATGTTTCTGAACAGGGGAGTAAATAAGATTTTTTAAATAATATATATTTTAATAATATTTGCAAAAATAATATGCCAAAGACAAAAATTGCGAAAAATACCCACTCGTCACCCACTCGTCACTATTGTCATTTCATTTGGTGACAAAGCCCTGTCTCCAAATGAAATGACAACATGTATTTTTGCAATTTTTTGTTGCATTTTATTTGTGCTGAGAATTGTTGATGTGTTATTTATGCAAATTTTATTGCTGTTCCATTTAAAATGAAGAGAGACTATTTGTTTTTTGAAATAGTAATTTATTTGAAAATATTAACCGTCAATCTTTTCATTTCTCAGATGCTCCACCGCAACGAAATGATATCATGGTACGACAATTCATGAAAGAAAGGGCTTGTTTAGTCCACTACCATTCAAAACCAAAGAATTTTTGTCAAACTAGCTAATTCTTTGGTTTTGAATGGCAGTTGACCATTAGTAAACATGCCCTTTCTTCCACAAACAGTAATAAAGGAAAAAATACAGTAATAACGAGGAAACAAAAATCATGAATGTGCAAATGTACTCATCCACAATAAAAAATACAGTTAAAAAGGAAAAATAAATACTACCCACGGTTCTTGCACGGTGCAACTCCCTGTGTGGTGCTTGGCCTGCTCGCTCGACGGCGCTGCGCATGCTCGGATGGGTACATCAGCTGGTTTGGTGGCTATCCCCGAGTGCTCCTAGCAGGACATATCGGAGCTAGCGAAGTAACAAAGCCAGCTTGCGGTGGCTGAGTTAGTGCAAGCATATCAGTTAGCTGTGACAAACCAAGTACGATGCCCGATGACTGATCGAAGATGTTGGCCCACCAAGTGTGCAATGCATCCTTGTCATAGTACTGGTCGCCGGAGTGGGTCGCTGTGTCGTCTTGTGGGTGTGATGTCCTAGCTGCGGTATGTCGACCACTCACGACGAAGGAACGAGTGTGGAACTGTACCACGTTGTCCTCCCTAGGCCTCCTACAAGATGTAAGGTTGACGATACGTGATGCCCTCTCCTTGATGCGCTGCACCTCCCCTCTAATATAGTCCAGGGTCACTTGCAAACTGGGCCCTTGCCAAGTTTCTCGCCCAGTATAGCAGCCTCCTTGTAGATCTCCTTACCAAGGTTGCTCTGCACATGCATTGAAAGGGTTGTTGTTAGCTGCAAGAAATGCACAAATGCTATATTGTATGACATGTGAACATTACTACTAACCGAGCGATGAAAGGCAAAGTCCGGCTGCGTCTAGTAGGTGTCCGCTGTAGAGGGGACATGCCTTAGAGAATCGTGCACGACATGCACAACTCAAACGCAAGTGCGTGGACTGTACCACCAGATGTACTTGGCGTATGTTGCGTGGTCATAAGGCACAACCTCCTAGTGCACGTCCACCAATGCCTATGCCCACTACCACGCATGAGGCAGCATGCGTGCTGTCTAGCCCCTATGTCCCACAAAACCCTTCCATGTGTGTCTCAGAAAAAAGAAGACCACATTAGTATGGACAAACAATGTGTGTTGCAATTAAAAGTGAAGTGTTAGAGAACTCACGTGTGCATAGTCGCCAGGACAATGGCACCAATGGGGACCGAGAAAACCTATTGGAGACCAAATTGCCGCAACACACAGCATAGGTCTCGACGAAGATGTCGATTCCGTAACACCCATCGGCCTGTAAAGCGTGTCGTGCACCTTGCATGGAGAGGCCCATAGCTGCTCGCGTGGCAACAACCTTGGGATGTACGGCCTCCAAATGACGCGGTTATCCTTCAATTGATCGAACATCGCAATGTACTCGGGGTACGACGCGTGTGACGTCACTGGTGTGAAAGTAGGCTGCAAAATAAGAAAGCAGGCAAAAGTTATTACGAAAGATGGCAAAGTACTATACAATTAACGATAGATGTGAAAGTATTAACCCGACAATGACACCACACGTCCCCATGGTAGGATGGTCTACATCACCACTGTGGGCCGTAGAGGACTGACCCATAACGTGATAACTCGATCTGTGGTTGTTCGATCTAAAAGCGCTTGAGCGACCATAGCTGAAGGAATAGAGGGCATCCGACAAGAGTCAAACCGTCTCGCCACTCGACGCACCCATCGCAAAGGGCATGGTACGTGCACGCTAGTACAACTGGCCCAAGCTAGCTGTAGGATGTCTTCCAGGTCCGCATCTGCAATCACTTTCGCATGCTGGATCATGTGTTTGTCCACGATGTCCCCATGGGACGAGCAGAACATGATCCAACCGAAGAACCAAAGCAGGTACGCCTCGAAGTGACGATGTACGACGTATTCCCCCACTCTGCGTTTGCCATCCTCTTTGTCTGTAAAACATAATGGTTAGTTCAATAACAAAAACGCAAAATGAAATAGAAATGTACAAAGGAATTCACATTTATGTAGAACTGCGTCAGCCACTTCTGCGTTGGACTGTGCACACTAGAGAATGGCGTGTAGTCTGCCCCCTCAGGTAGCACTCTGTCAAACCTACCAAGCAGCTCAGCACGCCACTCCAGGTCGACGCCGTAAGGCAAAACCGCATTGCCACTGCATGGAAGGCCAAGCAGGTAGCGGATGTCCTCAAGTGTCAAGACCATCTCTTCGTATGGAAGGTGAAATGTGTGTCTCTTGTCGCCAGCAGATCGATGAGAGCTATCAGAAGGCACCTATCGTACAAAAACCTCCTAAAGGCACCATGCCTGTCCTGCTTGTCGGCGGCGATCGCCTCCACCATTCGTGCTAAAGAAGCAACCCTGCTGCTCTCAACCTACACGAATGCATTGTCAGTATGCTCATGCGATACGTACAACACATTCTAATGAAACCACGAATTGAGTGCACTCACCTTGGGATCCACTGCCATGCCCTCATTGGAGTGCGTAAGCGGAGGGAGCTAAATTCGATCGATGGCTAACCCTCCGTCAGGGTCAACGTGGCCAAGCGGTTGTGGTGTGACGCATCAATCGTTGGTTCTAGCAGCTTGTACGTCATACCTGCAATTTAAACGTTCATTGTTAGTACAACAAAAAAATGAGTTCGTAGCTACAAAACAAAGGCATACAAATTGAATATTCCAAACCGTAACTACTAGTGACATGCAAAAACCGTAAACATGATTACTTACAAGTCTAAGTCTAATTAATCTTGTCGGGGACTGGAGGATTTCTGATAGGTCAACGCACGGTCAACAGGGTATCCGGCCCGGGGCAATTCAGCAAAGGTCTCCAACCACGACCTAGTCCGGCTGGCGACCTCGCCACGACCTAGAGCTCGCTTTGTCGGGTTCCGCCTCGAGACCCCTCAAGCTCAAGGTCGTGAGGTTAGCTCTTGGTCGAGCGGTTTCACCTCAGACGTGACGGCATTTATCCCATGATTACCAAGACACGAGTAAAGGCGCTAAGGAAGGAGTAAGCGACATTTCGAGCGGTTACAACCCACCTTCAATGCGCACGGCCACTCTCCCGAATCTCTCCCATCCGCTGTGAAACATTCGGTATTTAAATTTCGCAAGCAAGTAAATCTGACACGAATACACCAAGAGTAGCTATACACACATAGCGCTCAAGCTCGAGTGTAAAACACCCTCAGACTACAGCTTAGTGAATTCCTCATCCTCGTGAGAAGATCGACGAGAGCTATTACCCTCGTGGGGGCTTGAACCAAGATAGTTTCTGTCTCCGCTGACGCCACCCGACCTTCGCCGTCTACACCATTGTTGTCCGGCGCTTTACGGGTCCCCATACGTTCTAACCCTCCACATTTCTGCAAGCGATCCCGATCGCCGACACCGGGCGCCACCGTGGGGCCCAAAACTTCGCTCAACCGGTAATCTCAGCTTTTCAAGGTATGGCGTCTTCTGCAAAGAAGCAGATCTCATGAGCTCGGACCAATGCGCCCTCGAGCATGGGAGTTCAGATCCTCTGTTCTCCTCTCCGCCGCTGCGAAACCGCTTGCTCATGGCGCTAGCCATGATGAGAACATGGAGGAGGGGAGCGCAGTTCAAGACCGGAAGATGCTCACGGATGGCTCAGTTGCCATCAACCAGCCATAACCGCTCTCCCATGAGAGGAGCTTGAGAAGGTTGAACGTCCCGGGCGTTCAGGGCTCCCCACTCGGCGAAGGCCCGGCGATCGCCACGAAGTCATGATCGATCCCACGCGACCGGGCGGGGTTTTTTGGCGGGCTCTTTAGCTCGACGAGGCTCGCATCAGGTCGGCCCGGGTTGCGTCACAGCCGCCAGGCCTTCTGCTGGTCCCGGTCGTTAAGGAGCGATGGTAGCTCCTCCGCGGTGCTAACACCCCGTCGGTCTCTGCGACAAAGCGCTCTCGAGGTCTATCTCAGACGCCGCCTCCGCCGTTCCTTCGAAGTGACTCGGACGGGCGTGCGGCGGCACCGTGTACAATCACCTACGCCAGCGGCACGTCGGCCTTTCTCCGACGTCCCTCCGAGGCGCTATGGGTCCACGAAGCGCCATAAGATACCTCCCGGCGATGCTCGGGCCCACCGCCATGCAACCGAGGTCACAGGAGGAGCGCCAGCGGCCGTGAATCCAGCTCCAGCGAAGCCGAAAGCACCTTCCAGCGCGCCTGTCCCAAACAGACGGTGCGCGACATACTCTAATGACCTTCTACGGTAGTGCGGTGGCCCGCTTCAAGCTCACGTTGATCAAGCGGTTCGATGGGACGAAGAACCCTGACGAGTTCCTCTCGATCTACACCACTGCCATCCTAGCCGCGGGAGGCGACGAGTACGTGATGGCCAACTACCTCCCAACCATTTTGGACGGTGCTGCCTGCACCTGGCTCTTCAACCAGAAACCAGGTACTTTCCGCTCATGACGCCAAATCCAGAGCGCCCTCCGCTCAAATTTCCAGAGTTGCTACGAGCGGCCCAGTAGGGAAAAGGACTTGGATCGAGTGATCCAGGGAAAAAATGAACCCCTCTGCGACTTCGTGCGGCGGTTCATCCGCACTAGGAATCTGATCCCTAGTGTGTCGGACGAGGCCGTGATCAAGGCCATCAAGTTCGGTGTGCACGACCGACGCCTCACCGAGGACCTGGAGATCACGGCGAGGCTCACGGTCGGCAAGCTCTTCCGCATGGCGGAGCGCTTCGCGACGCGGATGAGGCGGTTCGCCGAAGCGTGATTACGACCAAGGTAAGCTTACGCCATACAAACGTAGGCCGACCTCCGGCCAAGAATACCGACCAAGGCTTGGCCGCTAAGAAGCGAAGAGAGACCGCAAGCGCGATGGTGGTCACCTCATAATGCTGATACTACGGACGGTCGCCGTGAAGTTATGGAGGCACGGACCCGGCCAGAGGGCCGCGTCCTCGAGAGAATCGCCCACGACCCCAAGAAAGCAACGCCGACCTCGGCAGATCGACCGGCCAGTCCGGGTCACAAGAAGCCGACGCCACACTCAAGGCTCTAAGGGCGGTCTCGGTTCGATGAAGGCAAATTTTGCTGTTTACAAGACTCGGGCCCACGACTGCTGGTCAGCGAGGCTTGGCGTGTGCTCGAGGTTTTCTACGACGGGCGTGGAGAGATGCCCACGCTCCCGAAGGAAGGGGATGAGCCCGAGAGGGTAAATGCCGGAGAAGACCAGGTTGATCTCGACCTGGACTTTCAACAAGGCGATCACCGGATTGACGTCATCTTTGGCGGCTCCTCGGTGTATCGGTCCCGGTGCGAGGTCAAGGATGCCGCGCGCACGGTCTACCAGGCCGCCGCCGGAAAGCTCTCAGACCAACCCTGCAAGTGGACCGGGGCGACTATCACCTTCACATCGGAGGATGCCCCTCAAGGTATGTCGAAGGACCTCAAGACGGCCTTGGACGTGACCCCGATCATCAGCAACACCACGGTCGGGCGGGTCATGGTCGATGGTGGCAGCTCCCTTAACTTTCTTTAGCTAGCGCCGACCGGATCTGATTCCCGGTCGAAGGTCGAGCATCGCAATTCCATTCTTCGATCGCTCCGAGCTCGACCACTCTCTAGGGCGGTGGTTCGCCGTCACCTTCTTGATGACGGATAACTCGACCGAGCCGATTACCTTCGAGGTGGTCGAGGCGACCTCCCTACAACGCCATCTTAGGGCGCCGCTTGGTGAAGTTCATGGCGGCCAACCACTACGGCCACCGATGCATGAAGCTCCCGGGGCCCAGTGGCGTCATCACTGTGTGCAGCGACCTCAAGGCGACGCAGGGCTGTGAGATTCAAGCTCTGGCCCTCGCCGGCATGCTACCACAGCGAGGCCCGGAGGCGACGGAGAAGAATGCCGCCGAGCGGCGATCCAACCAGCCGAGACTCTGAAAGCGAAGGCTCGAGGAGAGCGACCCGCCTAGGTGCGTTCACATCTCGGCTGGGCTGAGTTCCAAATAAGAACTCGAGCTCGTCACCTTCCTCCGCGCCAATAAAGGTATATTCGCCAGGAGCGGTGGACATGCTCAGCGCCCCGAGAGGTGGTCGAGCACAAGCCGCAGTGCGACCCGACCGCCGGCTTGGCGCTTGAAGTTGCGGCGTTTCTCATCGGAGAAGGTTGCCATCATTAGAGAAAACACGGACAAGCTCACGAAGGCGGGTTTATCCATGAATCGACTACTCGTGGTGGCTAATCCGATCCATCGCCCGAAGAAGGGGCGAAGAGTGGAGGATGTCGTGGATCACACGGGTTGAACTCGGCATGCCCGAAGGACAACTTCCCCTCCGCGATCGACGGATCGCCGACTCCACCTTGAAGGCCAGGATGTTGAGCTTCCTGGATGCTTACTCGGGGTACCACCAGATCAAGCTGGCGGTTGAAGATAAGAGCAAGACCTCATTCATCACGCCGTTCGGGAGCTTCTGCTACACGACCATGTCATTTGGTCTCCGCAACGCCGGTCGCGACCTTCCGCGTCGATGACCAAGACGCTCGATCCCAGATCGGCCGCAATCTCGAGGTCTACGTGGGCGACATCATCGCCAAGAGCTCTTCCGGAAGCGACCACGTATAAGACCTGGGGAAACCTTCGCCAACTGAACAAGCACAGATCAAGCTCAACCCGAGAAGTGCGTGTTTGGTCGCGCCAGGAAGGTGCTCGGCTTCATGATCGGGGCTCCGGGGTAGGCCCAAATCCAGAGAAGATCGAAGCGATCGAGAGGATGGCTCCCCCGACCTCGGTGAAACAGGTGCAATGCCTCATCGGTCGTATGGCCGCCCTTAGTCGATTCATTTCAAGGCTTGGCGAGCGTGGGTTGCCGTTCTTCAGGGCCTTGCACAAGCAAGGTAGCTTCGAGTGGACTCCCGAGGCGCAGCGGTCATTTGACGATCTGAAGACATACCTTTCAAGTCCGCCCTTGCTTACCACTCATACCGAAGCGAGCAAATGGCCGCTCTACCTAGCGACCACCGCCAGTTGCTCGATCTTTGTCTTGGTGGCCGAGCGGGACGCGCGGCAGCACCCAATTTATTACGTCAGCGAGGTCCTACATGGCCCGAAGGAGCGCTACCCGCAGATCCAGAAGCTTCTGTACGCTCTTCTCATGGCCTCGCGCAAGCTTCAGCACTACTTCCAGGTGCACTCAGTAGTCGTCCCAAGCAGCTTTCCACTCGGGGACATACTGAGGAACCCGGAGGCTGAAGGTCGCATTGCCAAGTGGGCCATAGAGCTGGCGGCGTTCGACATACGGGTCGTGGCACGCACGGCTATCAAGTCGCAGTGCTCGTGACTTCGTGGTCGAAAGCAAACATCCCTCCCCCCACGAGCACGAGGTCGAGGAGGAGAAGCCCCGATCATGTAATTTGACTGCCGAGGTCTTTCAAACGCCGGGCCGATTCTCATCCTTACTCGCGTGGCGACGACCGAGGTATGTGGTTCGCTTTTGGTTTCTAGCGACCAACAACGCGCAGTAGTGAGAGCTCTCTTGGCGTGCCTATGGGCACCGCAAGGCACTGGTGTCGGCTTGTTGATTGTACGGGCGACTCTCACCGTCGTCAATCAAGACAACAAGGAGTACCAAGGTTCGGAAGACTCGTGGCCAAGTACCTTCCGAGGCGCCAAGATGGAGAAGTGGTTTCGAACACGGAAATCACGCGTATGTCGCACGGAAGGACAACCGACGCCGATTTCTCTCCAAGCTCGGTCGTCTGCGACGACGGTTCCTCCTGACGTGATCCTGGAAACCCTGGCGTCTCCTTCCGTCTACTATCGAGAGGCCTCGGTCGCCTTCATTGAGGGTGTCCCCTCGTGGGCCGAGCCAATCCATCGTTTCCTGGCGACGAGTGAGCTCCCGGCCGAGCCAGCAGAAAGGAGCAGGATCAAGCGCCGAGCTAGCTCGTACAGACTCGTGGATGGCAAGCTATATCGTCGGAACCATTCCGGCATCCTGACGAAGTGTGTCACCTCAGAGGAGGGTAAGTACCTGCTACGTGACATTCATTCAGGCCTATGCGGAGCACACTCTTCTTCGAGACCATGGTCGAAGGCTTCCGCTTTGGGGTTCTATCGCCCACTCAGACCGCAGGCGCTCGCACCATTGTCCGCACTGTCGTGCTTGCCGGTTTCATGCTCGGAGTCGCATCGGCCGCCACGCGCTTCCGCACCATCCCGCCGCATGGCCTTTCTCGACACGAAATTTGGACATCCTCGGTCCTTTCCCACAGGCGACCGGAGGGAAGAAGTTCCTGTTTGTCGCCATCGATACCTTCACCAAATGGATCGAGGCCGAGCCCGTCTCGACCATCACAGCTCGTGCGGTGGTCAAGTTCTTCCGCCTGTTCGTGGTCACCAGGTATGGAGTTCCATGCAGAATCATTATCGACAATGGAACTCGGTTTACCGATGAGTCGTTCCAGAATATCGCAAGGCATAGGCACCAAAGTATGCTATGCTTCGGTCGCCCATCCGCAGAGCAATGGAGCAGTGGAGCGCGCCAACGGACAAATTATTCAAGGCGTGAACAAGCGAGTATCAGATGAGCTCGAATGATTCGGCGAGACCTGGGTGGACGAACTTCCCACCGCCCTATGGTCTATTCAGTACCCACGACCGGTAACAGGGGTCCACACCCTTCGGCTCAGATTCAGATCGGGAAGCCGCCCCGCCTCCCGAGGTCACTGCGTGCT
Organism: Guadua angustifolia; assembly: GCA_036346375.1. Taxonomy (NCBI): domain Eukaryota; kingdom Viridiplantae; phylum Streptophyta; class Magnoliopsida; order Poales; family Poaceae; genus Guadua; species Guadua angustifolia. The sequence continues at coordinate 77,780 of JAYEVE010001047.1, read as the reverse complement.
CACTAAGGTTAGCTTGGTCGATCAGATCGACTTTGAGCAAGAGCGGTCTCTTGACCTTACCCTGGCGGAAGAAGTAAGATGTCGTGCAATGCTACGATCGGCGCAGTATCTGTAAGCTCTTCGTAGACATGTGTCCCGATCGGTACGACCTAGGGAGCTCCTTGTTGGGGACTTAGCCCTGAGACGGATTCAGGCACCGTCCAACACCAACAAGTTATCCCCGCGGTGGGAGGGCCCCTATAGAGTTTTTTCGACAGATCGCACGGGGGCTTACCGGCTAATGATGCCCGATGGCAGAGAGCTCTCTAGCTCGTGGAATATTGACCAGCTTCGCAAATTCTATGTGTAATCTTTTTTCCTCAAATTTCAATAAAGCTCTTGTTCAATTGTCATTATTTGTCTTCGCGCCCCTTTTTTTTGTTTTTCTATGTCTTGTGTTGGCTCGAGCTCGGCACTCTACGCCCGACCTTCGGAACAGTGCGCTCGCCCTTGGCCTAGGTTTCGGGAGCTCATTCTTCACCCCCAGTGGTCGAGTTGCGTGTCTTGGTCTATGCTGGGCCTATATCTTGTGCCCAAGGCCGGCGTCGCTCGACCTTGAACCCAACGAGGGCTGGGTGAAATTCACCACGACCAAGAGACCTACGTATGGGCGCGCTTGCTCTTGACCTTGGTGTCGGGGGCTTACCTTTCACCCTCGATGGGCGAAGTTACGTGTGTTAAACTCTTGCAACAATACTTCCCACGTGTCTTGTTCAGCTAAGCTTCCGGCCAGGTCTAGCGGACGGCACGCAAATTGTTGCCATTGCCCGAGCTTAACTCTCGGTCCTAAGTTTGTTATCATGCAATCATGCTATGTTCTCTATGGCTTCTTTTCAACCTTACAGGTCTTGGTCTTTGCTGGACTATTATCTTGCGCCCAAGGTCGTATTGCCGACCTTTGAGCCCAATCTGGTCGGGCGTGGTATACTACGACCAGTAATGCTAAATGCATGATCGGGAAAGGTTGCTTGGTCGAAAATTGACAAAGCAAACTGAGATGTTCAATTATCTTAGTCAAAAAACAACCATTCCATTAAACTGTTTACTTACAAGTCTTGCGGACATCTCGCCTATCTCTGTTCTGTTCACGTGTCACCATCTCGCGCAAGTTTTTCCCCGCAAGTTCGGCTACCTTGGTCTCAAGGTCGAAAGCTCTCCTCGAGCCGGATGGCTTTCTCGAGGCGTCGGCGGCCTGCAATGGCGCGCCTCTTGAAGTTGGGCCATGGCGCTCTTGGCCGTCTTGCTTGCCCGACCCAGCTTCTCCTCGAGCTCCGTCACCTTGGCCTCGAGCTCGGGGGAGGCACTAGACGGGGCGGCTGTCTGGCCTGCGGCGGTCTTGTTCTGCTCTTCGGCCTTTGTTCGTTCAGCCTCAAAGCGCCTCGCCGACCAGACGCTGCGTCTTCGACGGCCTTGTACGCTGTGGTCCCGCTTCGTGCATCTGCCGCTCGGCTCGCCTTATGCATGGCCTCGGCGTCTTCACCACTCCGCGAGGCCGATGATCTCCCGAGCATCTTAGCCGACTTTTGAGCGATCTCCTCTCGCCGCTTGCGGTGTCTTCCACCACTTATTGCGATCCGGACAATCGCCCTCCATTAGATCGAGCACGGCTCTTAGCCCATCTGAGTGCGCTTGGAGGATTTGCGGTCCTTGGGAGACGGAACCGATGCCCTGTGAAGCTCGAAGGATCAGTGCGGTACGCCCCAGAGGTATGATAAACGAAGACCAAAGGAAAAAACGACGAAACTCGAGCTAAGGGAAAACTTGTGTACCCAGGCAAGGCGAGCTTCGAAGGCTGTACGGGAGTACGCGGAGGAGCTACTACCAGATGTCCCCGGAATGGTGCCACCTGCAGCCACCGTTGGGTCTTCGGGGGTGCGATGTTCGGGCGCTTCCTCACGAACGCCTGGATCTCGAGCCTTCTCCTCGGGGGGGTTCGGCTCGCCCCCATGCCCTGCGTCGGCGGCAGCTCCGTCTCCCGCAGTTGGAGGATCTTTGGCCTCTTCATCAGTGGTGGTCCTGGCCGGGTCTGCGGCTAGGACCTCGGTGTCTGCCACATCCGGAGCATCTTCAGCACCGGTGGCTTGCGAAGTCACAGCCGGTTTGGCCGGGGCGGCCTCGACGATCGTGGCAGTGTCGCCTCCGGCGCCATCCTCTTCGGTGGCCTCGGGCGGGTCGACGTCCTCGTCGGCATCCACCTCGCCGGTGCCATAGTCCTCGCTGGTCACGGGGAGGAGCTCCTCCTCGTCCAGGTCGTCGAGTCCTTGGTCGAAATCCCCGACCGGAAGCGGGCTCGGCGAGGCCGGTGGAGCGCCTCGACTCGAGGGTCGAGGCGCCAAAGATGTAACCAACCCTTCCTCCTGACTCGGACTACTACCCGACAATAGCCATCACAATTGAGACGTTGAGCTCGAGCGCTCAAGGTCTGCGATTAAGAGCGGTTTCTAAGCTAAGAAGATGAGGGAGGATTCGAAAGCAAAGAGCTCGGTTGATGTACCTGAGTCGGCAGCTTCCGCTTCGTAGGGGGCTGGCGGGGCCCCCGGTGCCCTGTGAGGAGGATGGAGTCCCTTCCTTGGGTTCCGTCCCTGGCCTGGCGTACTGGATCCTGGACCTCGGTGAAGTCTCGCCGCCTCCACAAGCGCCTGTTGTCAGCAGGAAGGGTTCCAGTCAAAGTTGAAGGAATGCGGCGAGGGGCTCGGGGGCTCGACCAAGGGCACTTACCATTGTGCGGTCGCCCCATTCGACGTGCGCCTTCTTCAGGCTTCTTCCACTCGCCCCGTCCGGGCCTTTTTGTTTCGCTTTTCTGCCCTTGCCCGCCGCAAGGGCAAGATCTTCTCGCCGTCTCCAAAAGATCGAGTTTGTCCTTTGGAAGCATCGAAGGTTCAAGGAGGGATCCAGGCAAGCAAGGTCGGGAATGCTTGGTCTAGAATGGCCTACCTCGGCTTTCTTGGTATAACACGCCTCGACACGAGCTCATCGAGGGTGTAGTCGTGCATGCACCTTCCCAAACATCTCATTCATTCAGCGCCGATCCAGACTCCTTTGGCGCCTTGAAAAGACCGATTTATTAAAAGGAACCGGTGCAACCAAGCAAAATTTTAAGGCAATGCAACTCACCCGATCGTCCTTCATGGGTCATGTCGTCACGACCTTGGATCTCAGAGAAGGGTGCTCCTCCTCCAGGGGAACACTCGGTTTCTCGAAAGTCGTTGGCGATGGCTTGACTGTGAGGCCCAGCGTGGCGCAGAATATGGATGGCGCGATGGCCTCTGGTGAATCCTCCAGTCGCCTGCCTCGAGTCTGCTTCTTCCCACTAAGGGGGTGCTGAACTCAGTAGCACCCTCGTCGCTTCAGTAAAACCATCGCCCGGCCCACGGGCCAAGGGAGTCGCGGGGGCGCATTTGGGGGAAGGACCACGAGATTCCCGTTCGTAGCCGAAAATAGAGGCATCCGACCACGGGGTCCTTCCCAGTGCGGAAAAGGGAAAAGAAGCGGAAGAAAAGCGAGAGGGTGGGAAGGATTCCAAGGAACCCCTCGCACAGATGAGAGAAGATGGAGAGTACAAGAATGGAATTGGGTACCCGGTTGATCAACTCGATCTCGCATGCGGCGAGAACGGTTGCAAGGAAGTCGCTCTCCGGTGTCTGCAGGCCGAAGAGCATATAGTGCTCCGTCTTGTGAGCCTGTCGCCCGTGGCCGTGGCTCGCCTCCCGTGGCTCGCAACCGCATGTCCACGGGTCCAGCAGCCCTGTGCTCTCAAGCTCTCGTGATTCTTGCTTTGCTTGTCAAGGAACTCTTCCCGAGCTTGGCCATGTCGGTTGAAGGGAAGTTTGGTCGGAGGAGGAAGAAGGGTTCGAGCAAGGAAGCAAAGGCTACGAAGAGACTAGGAGTTCAAGGGAGTGGCGGCGGACTCGAGTCTTATAAGCCCGGAAGTGCAGCAGACCGGCAGATTGGGGCACATCGAAGGACGCCACGGCGGTGATGCGACAGAGCAATTTAAGGTCAAGCGGCGGAATCGAGGTGCATAGCTCGTTCATTGTCGCCTTACCAGGGTTTCGGAGATCAAGAGGCGCCAGGTGTCATCCCATTAAGGCCTGGCGTTAGGTTTCCGCTCGACCTCGACCTTAGGCTTAAGGATCTCAGAAATCAGTCCTGTCTCTGTGGAGACTCAAGATTGGCCCACGTTCCAGCCACGATCTTGAGCCTCAGGGGCTAGCTGTCGGGGGCGGAGGATTTGACAGTCAACGCACGGTCAACAGGTATCCGACAGGGCAATTCAGCAAAGGTCTCCAACCACGACTGTCCGCGACCTCGCCGAACTAGAGCTCGCCTCGGTCGAGTCCGCCTCAAGACCCCTCAAGCTCGAGGTCGTGAGGTTAGCTCTTGGTCGGGCGGTTTTTGCCTCAGGACGTGGGACGTGCATTTATCCGGCGGTTACCAAGACCTGAGTAAAGGCGTCAAGGAAGGAGTGGGCGACATTTCCGGAGCGGTTACAACCCACCTTCAATGCGCACGAAGCCACTCTCCCGGGAGTCTCTCCCGTCTGCGCGAGCAACATTCGGGGTATTTATATTTCGCAAAAGCGCAAGTACGGACACGAATACACCAAGAGTAGCCATACACACATAGCGCTCAAGCTCGGTAGTAAAACACCCTCAGTACTCACGCAGTGAATTCCTCTGTCTCGAGAGAAGACGGGCGTAGAGCTATTACCTCGTGGGGCTCGAACCAAGATAGTTTCTGTCTCTCGCTGTTGGCGCCTCACCGACCTTCAGATACGCCATTGTTGTCCGGCGCTTCGGGTCCCCATACGTTCTAACCCCTCCACATTTCTGCGGTCAGCGATCCCGATCATCGACAAATCTGATTGCTAAGTCATGTATCTACACAACTATTGCTACTCTACACAACTAATTGCTTATAAGTCTAAGTTTAATTAATCTGGTCATTAAGTCATTTATCTACACAACTATTTCTACTCTACATTGCTAATTACTTAAAGTCTAAGTCTAATTAATCTGATCGTTAAGTCATATATCTACATAACTATTGTAGCTCTATAGAGCTAATTACTTACAAATCTAAACCTAATTAATCTGGTTGCTAAGTCATATTTGAAACATAATTTAATATAAAAAATTGGATACCTTTGATATTGTAGACGACCTCCTCCTCATCTCCTCCTTCCTCCTCTACTTCTTCCCTTCCTCTCCTTTTTCTTCCTTCTTTTCTCCCTCTCCTTTCCATCTCCTCTAGGCGCTTTCTGGGCGGCTGAGCATTGCGCGACCTTTATAGATTGACTCTATCGCTATTTCAAATAGCGATAGAGAGCCTGTCGCCAATTCAAACAGCTACAGAGGAGTATTTTTGTTATCTTTTCACTATATTATTTTTGTAAATATTATCCGAGTAAATAACATCAGTAACAAAGATGGTCCGCGTCACCCTTAGAAGGCTTTTGCCGCTACCGTGGTGCGATTTCTGGGCCAAAAGCAGGAGAAAATTTGCCACCGGGCACATTTAAAATATTTTCCTACTAAGGACAACAGTGTTTGAATTTTCAAGAAAATTTTAAAACTGATAAAATCTTGAAAATAATTTTTTAAAAATGTTAGGTTGTGTCGAGAACTTCCCCAATAAATTTAATAATTTTTTGAACTGGTTTGTCAATTTTAATAATTGAAAATTGATGTGCGTATTAGTTAAATTATAAAATAATTTTGAAATTTAGGAACCTTTTTAGCTAAAAGAGTAGCCTTGGCCTATCCTGTATGCATATCCGTATCATTTGGCCCATGAATATTTGGATTATCTGGATCCATTTTAGTATTCGACGGATCACGAGCGGGGGACGGTAGTTCCTGCATAAGGGTAGCGTGTTCATTCCGCATCCTCCCGCGCTCCCACGCATAACTGCGGCACTAGACGCCTCCTGCGCACCTTGGGCACAACAAGGGATATATATCGCTTGTCGCGTCTTTTGCGGTGCAGGATGTGGCTATTTTTGCAAAAGTGTTTAGTAGGAGTTAGATATGAAAAAAAAAAGCTGCTGGGGCTAGACTGCTCTTAATTACAGACTGTCCGTTGCCACTAATTTCTCAGCATGATAACAACGCTGGCTATAGCCGTAGCCTCTGTTGCACGCAGGTGGACATTGCTTCCGTTCCGTGAAGTTATCAAATAATCGACGGTCGTTTACTTTACTACTCAAACTTTGATCCTTAATTTTGACCACTAGATACGTAAATACTAATTTTTTAGCGAGTTCAATGTCCTAATTAAGTTTCAACTTTAACTTGGTGTTCACGCACACGAGCACGTTGGTTTTGCTAAATTGACTGTGCCGAATTTGCAACTAGCAGTACGTGCCGACGATGGTTCCTGTATATAAAATTTAAAATACCTATCGTACACAGCCCTCTATCCATAGGATAAATCAATAATTTAAACTCACGTATATGACGTGCACGAACGAAGAAGCGGAACGAGAAGAAGCAGAACGATGGCAAGGGCGGCGTGACTCCAGTCCACGGTCCACCGCCGTCAGCGATATTAAGAGTTTTTTTTTTCATGGTAGCCATACCCGGAATAAACTCATGTTGTTTTTTGCGAGTTCAATGTCCTAAGCTTCAACTTTACTTGGCGCTCACGCACATGAGTACGTTGGTTTGCTAAATTGACTATACCGAATTTGCAAATAGTAGTAGGTGCCGACGATGTTTCCTCAATAGAAATTTAAAATACCTACTGTGGAGTATATGGACCCCGGGTATCTGCATAGCAGGACGTGAGGGCCACCCGGAAGGGGATAGGCCAAGCCGGATACATGAAGATAGGTATTGCCCAAGGGGTAGGCTGCCATGCGCAGCAAGGAAACTCTGAAGATGGAAACCGACCCTGCTTAGGGAGGATACAATTGTAATCCTATCCGTTATCATATTAAACGGATTAGGAAAGAGATATAATCTCCACCTTGTAACCGATTAGGACTCTCCTTTGTAACCGCCCTCCTCCACTATATAAAGGGGGTGGGAGAGGACCGGAAGACAGAACATCTCATCAAGCAATCAGCTAGCCACATATAATTCCAGAGCACAGGACTAGGGTATTATCTCCATCGTGAGAGCCCGAACCTGTATACATCGGGTGTTCTTGTGCTACCATCGAGTTTGGGTCCAGCGCTTAGCCCCCTTTAAATTATTGTCGGTAACAAACGTCGACAGTTGGCGCGCCAGGTAGGGGCCGCGCTAGGATCAATCTCAGCAAGCTCGATGACGATCTTCGACAACTTTTTCCTGGCAACAAAAGGGCCGCGCGTCATTCCCGAGATCGGTTTCTTCGTCTGTTCCTCGCGAAATCAGTTCTTCGGCCGTCGATTCGTCATCTCCGAGTCGGCTTCTTCATCCAGCGTCGACGCTTCATCGCGCCCGATCGAGCGTCCTCTGGCCCTGCTGCACAGGTTCATCCGCCCGGCTACGCCCGATCTGCGCCATAGCTGGTTGCATGTCGCCTGCCGCTTGGTCTACACGTGAAGAAAAGGACGAGAAGTGGAAGAGTGAGAGCCTGGTCGTGGTAGCAGACCGGTGCCACGAGCGCCACCTTCGGCCATCCGACCACTCGGAACCAGGCCAAGATTAGTCGGCGAGCTAACAGCTAAGTCTTTCTAATATTTAAATTATGCATTTAAATATGCAGCCTAATTTTTTATATATATATCCGAGTGGTTTAAAAAATTATTCGGATCACTCGGGTAATTTTTTGCAAAAAGATACTACTCAAATTTCTTCCTGATTATTGTTTCAGGAAACTATTTTGGGTGTCGGTATTAAGCCTGGCACATATAATGCATGGAGGCACTAAACCTGGCGCTCCCTCCGACTAATTAAATCGATTATTTCGAACTCGAGGGCTGTACATCGCGGCTCTCGATGCCTTTCTTGGCCACTACAACAACTTCAGAGCTTGCCACTCGGCTAGTGATGTGTTTCCACTAGTCAAGCAACTCAAGCTTCTATTAGGATTAAGTCGGCCAAGAGCCTCGCTGCGCCGAAGCGCCACCTTCAAGACGTGCTAAGAGCCTACGCTGCGCCGAAGCGCCACCTTTTCAAGACGCCACGAGCCACGCTGCGCCCGGCGCCACCTTCGGCATGGCCACGAGCCACGCCCGGCGCCGAAGCGCCACTTTTCGGCACGACCATCACTTATGCTCAAGCTTCGAAGCGCCACTTTTCAAGACGACCACGAGCCACGCCGGCGCCGGCGCCACCGCCCGACACGGTTAAGAGTTTACGCTGCGCTGCGCTTCGAAGCGCCACCGCCGCACGGCCACGAAGCCACGCCCGCCAGCGCCACTTTTCAGACACGGCCAAGAGTTTACGCCGCGCCCGAAGCGCCAATTTCGCACGGCTAAGAGTTTACGATCGCGCCGGCGCCAACTTCAAGACGCTAAGAGTCACGCTGCGCTTCGAAGCGCCAATTCGCACGGCTAAGAGTTTACACCAGCGCGAAGCGCCAATTTCGCGACGCTAAGAGTTTACGCCGCGCCCACAGCGCTAACCGGCGCACGGCCACGAAGCCACGCTGCGCTTCGAAGCGCCAACCCGGCACGCCACGAGCCTACGCCAGCGCCGAGAGCTAACCGGCACGGCCAAGAGTTTACGCCGCGCCCGAAGCGCCATATTTTAAGACGGCCACGAGCCTACGCCCGCGCCAGCGCCAATCTTCGCACGGCCACGAAGCACGCCGCGCTTCGAAGCGCTAATTCGCCGACGCCACGAGTTTACGCCGCGCCCAAGCGCCAATTCGCACGGCTTAAGACATACGCCGCGCCCGAAGCGCCATATTTTAAGACGCCACGAAGTTTACGCCCGGCGAAGCGCCAACCGGCGCACGGCCACGAAGTTTACGCCGCGCTTCGAAGCGCTAACCGCACGGCAAGAGTTTACGCCGCGCCCGAAGCGCCAACCGGCACGGCCAAGAGTTTACGCCCGCGCCGAAGCGCCATACTTTAACACGGCCACGAAGCCTACGCCTGCTTCGAAGCGCCAATTCGACGGCCAAGAGTTTACGCCGCGCCGAAGCGCCATACCGCGCGCCACGAGTTTACGCCGCGCCCGAAGCGCCAATTCGGCACGGCCAAGAGTTTACGCCGCGCTTCGAAGCGCCAATTTCGCACGCGACCAAGTTTACGCCGCTTTCGCCAGCGCCAACCGACACGCTAAGAAACCCGCTGCGCTTCGGCGCCAACTCGCACGCCACGAGCCACGCCCAAGCGCTACCGCACGCCACGAGCCTCACGCTTGCGCCCGGCGCCACCTACGACTACGACTCGACAGTAAGCCTATGCTTGCGCCACGAGCAAGGATTTACACGATCGTCGCAACACATGGAGCATAGAGCAGCTAAGTCACTGCTTACTCAAATTATGTCATTATAAATAAAATAATTGGCTTTCTTGACTTGCTACTTAGTTGATCCTCAACTAAGCAGTAAGTCGGGGGCTACACCTAATAGTGTTGCGCATGCGCAAACACTCTTTGGGTTATTTATTGTTTCCTACATTAAGAAATACTGTTCGTTTGTGACTTTCCTCTTAACTTGCTACTTAGTTGATTCTCAACTAAGCAGTAAGTCGGGGGCTACACCTAATAGTGTGCGCATGCGCACATCTTTTTCTGAGTTGTATTTTTCTTCTTTACTTAACGATTGCAAATGAATCCGAAAAGTTAATTCCAAGTTGTGAAGCTCGACCCCATGAACGGCGAACTTTAGTCACCCAAAATGCGTGCTCGGGAAAAAGAGCCATGAGCCGACTCGACGCCGGGCTAGACTACCAGGCGAGTGCTTAAACAAAAGGAGTCAAACCACTCGGATGAATTCAAAGTCAATAAGGAAAAGGAGTAAAAAACTCTAAAATTATATATAAACTAGTCGGACACCACATCCAAGTGAATGGTTTTTACATTGTCTAAGTTCTGCACACACATGATTTCAGGGCTATTAAATTTGGATGCGACGCGTGTGGGCCAATGCTTCAACGACGATATCAAGAACTTCGGCTGATTTAATGAATTTAAAGGGAGCGGCGCTGAATTTTGCCATGAGAGGAAAAAGCGTTTTGACTTCTGCATATCGTTGAGGATGCGGTATGCCCCATGATGGGCCACCACCAGCGCGCATGACAGCTTGGGAATAGTTCAACGCGTGGAGTTCTATTGAGTCTTTCACGATCTCTTTGCCTACAATGGGCACTTTCGGTGGAAAGAAAAATCACCGAAACTACATCAAGAACTGGAAGCACTTTGATGAAGCATGACTCGGTTGTCATGCGACCAGAAGGCGGCAACTCGATCGCAAAACACTCGGGGCTCTTGTGGAGTATATGGACCCCGGGTATCTGCATGGCAGGACGTGAGGGCCACCCGGGAGGGGATAGGCCAAGCCGGATATATGAAGATAGGTATTGCCCAAGGGGTAGGCTGCCATGCGCAGCAAGGAAACCCTGAAGATGGAAACCGACCCTGCTTAGGGAGGATACAATTGTAATCCTATCCGTTATCATATTAAACGGATTAGGAAAGAGATATAATCTCCACCTTGTAACCGATTAGGACTCTCCTTTGTAACCGCCCTCCTCCACTATATAAAGGGGGTGGGAGAGGACCGGAAGACAGAACATCTCATCAAGCAATCAGCTAGCCACATATAATTCCAGTGCACAGGACTAGGGTATTATCTCCATCGTGAGAGCCCGAACCTGTATACATCGGGTGTTCTTGTGCTACCATCGAGCTTGGGTCCAGCGCTTAGCCCCCTTTAAATTATTGTCGGTAACAAACGTCGACACCTACCTAGCGAACTATTGGCTTAAATTACCTCAGCGCGTACGTGCACTAGCATTACTAGTTTTAGTTTGCTTAATTGTTTCGCACTTTAGACTATTAATTTCCTTAGAGAAATATATCCGGTAGTAACGTGACTTCTGACCTACAAATGAGAAAATGAATCTGTCTTCAGTTTCATCAGTCTCATGCAAGGTTTCAATTTATAAAATTCTTACAAGGCTACTGTACCATTTACGTTCTTTCTGTTTTTGATTTTGATATATAACAAATGAAGTTCAATGTTTTCTATATATTTGATTGATTATACAAAAAATGTAAATATTTTTAAAATTTGTAGAATAGTTCTGAGGCAATTTTTAAGCTCTCATAGAAAATTTGAAACATGATAATACTCGAGCAAATTTATAAAATTCGACAAGGTTACTGTCTAAAGTATGTTCATTATGTTTTTAATTTATTAAAGATAACAAATGAAGTTCAATTCTTTTGAAAATTTTTATATATAATTCTAGACTGATAAGTATGGTACCATAAATTTTCAGAGCATGATTAAGTTTGTACAATTTTATAAAAATCTTAAAGTGTTTCTACCGAAATTATAGAATACCTCAAATTTTTTGTTTTTCAACAAATTTTATGGAAGATGACTTTCTTAAGAGTTATTGAGCTAAATCCGATCAAATTCAGTCTTTAAAAGTTAAAATCCGGTCAAAATATCTTATACCGGCCTTGACTGATTATATGGCACTTACCTCAGCCAATCACAAGTACATATAGTACACGATTCGATGGAGGAAAGGAGCCTACATTTTGACTACTCTGTTTTTAGTGCTGACATGCATTACTGGTTTTGCTTACCTCATTGATATCCTCGGCCTAAAGAAAACCTCATCTTTGGCTTATGAAAAGTCGAATATCAAGATCAAATCACATTATAAAGACAATTAGCCAGAGTCACTTTAATTATTCATTTCTTTCCAATAGCTTGTGCGTGCGTTTGGATCTTTTGGTGCAGAGACCGAGCGTTTGCTCGGGGTGGTGAGGAACGTCAGTGGGTGACCCATCTGTCCTTGTTCGAGTTTTGCTCGACGCATGCGCTCACGAGAGCCGTGTACAGCTTGGCTGTTGTTTCTCTCTTTTCTTTAAGTGAATGCTAGAGTTATTACTAGTTTTGCTTACCTTATTGATATCCTTGGCCTTAAGAAAATCTCATCTTTAGCTTATGAAAAGTCGAATATCAAGATCAAATCACATTATAAAGACAATTAGCCAGAGTCACTTTAATTATTCATTCCTTTCCAATAGCTTGTGCGTGCGTTTGAATCTTTTGGTGCAGAGACCGAGCGTTTGCTTGGGGTGGTGAGGAACGCTAGTGGGTGACCCATTTTCCCTCGTTTGAGTTTAAGCTCGTAGCGCTCATGAGAGCCGTGTACAGCTTGGCTGTTGTTTCTCTCGTTTCTTAAGTGAATGCTAGAGTTATTACTGGTTTTGCTTACCTCATTGATATCCTCGGCCTAAAGAAAACCTCATCTTTGGCTTATGAAAAGTCGAATATCAAGATCAAATCACATTATAAAGACAACTAGCCGGAGTCACTTTAATTATTCATTTCTTTCCAATAGTTTGTGCGTGCATTTGAATCTTTTGGTGCAGAGACCGAGTGTTTGCTCGGGGTGGTGAGGAACGCCAGTGGGTGACCCATCTATCCTCTTTTGAGTTTCGCTCAACACGTGCGCTCGCGAGAGCCATGTACAGCTTGGTTCTTGTTTCTCTCTTTTCTTAAGTGAATGCTAGAGTTCTTGATCAAATTTCAAAAATAAATCTTTTGGTGCACATATGGTAATGACAAAACATGGACTAACTAAGGAAATCAGAGCAAGTGGCACAGCAAGATGATAAAATTTTAGTTATCGTGTACCAAGGGAGTAGAATGGGTTGAACAGTAGAGAAATAGTCATAAACCATAACAACTAGATGTGCAACGGGCCTGCGCATTGCTGCAGGTGGAAGAATTATTGAGATAGGCAAAGATTTTAATAGAGAGATAAATATTTTTTAGGAATACCTTCAAAAAAAACAAAAAATCTCTAAAAATATATTTTTCTTTTAATTTTTTTTAAAAAAGTATTGTAGCAAGCACTGTTCCTGTTCCCTATAGTTTCTACAGTGAACAGGGGACACGTGGCGGAGAGATCGACTGCCTATCGTACCTCCAAAAATAATGAGTTATATAGATAACAATGGTTTGATAGGATTGCTACTTGAACTAAGCACCCGAGTTGGCCTACTCGAAAGACATCTTATATAATCGGGGTAATTAACGTTACCTCTATGAATTTTTAAAATCATTATTTTTCTAGCTTACATGTAACTTATTTATTTTTCAAATTTAATCTTTTCATAATGTAATTACAAAAATGGTCCTATCTTCGACTGTGGAAGCACTGAAATATAATACATGTCACTTTCCGCGCTCCCTAGCACTCTCGTAGAGCTTGGCAAAGCCGTCGAAGCTACCGAACTCTAGGAGAGTGGTAGGAGAATAATGAACTCTGAATTTTTGTACTTTCCAAATTTGAGAAAAGAAATTACACGCAAGGTAAGGCTAGGAGAATAATGAACTCTGATTTTTTTGTACTTTCCAGCACAGAATCCGTATGGTGGCGTCCAAGCGACTAGGAGAATAATGAACTCTGAATTTTTGTACTTTCCAAATTTGAGAAAAGAAATTACACGCAAGGTAAGGCTAGGAGAATAATGAACTATGAATTTTTGTACTTTCCAGCACGGAATCCGTACGGTGGCGTCCAAGCTGACCAAGCCATAGGACATAGGACATCTGAAACTATATAGATAGGGTTTCCAGCCACGCAGTCAAAGACAAAAGTTGGAGGCTTGGAGCATCTCAAGGAAAAAAAAAAGGTCGAAGTCTTGGAGGTTGAGGCACCAACCGAGGCAAACAAAAATCAAGCATATATTTCATGTCTCTTCCCCTATTCTGACCATACAGGACAATATATTTTACTCTTGGTCTAATCTTAAAATTGTTTGAACGGGTCTTAACAATGTCACGAAGCTGTATTATTATCTAAAAATATTACTATCTTTACGGTGGAGATAATCGGTGCACTCTTAGACCTTCCACATTCTTATATTTGTGAAAAGGCCCCTAGAGTTATCAGGAATAGCGGCGAGTTCTGAGTAGTGTTCTAAACATGTTGCAACAAACCGATGGCTTTTTCGTGCATGCATAGCTACTTCAACATTTTTTTTGTAGGTAGTTTTCTTTCAATCAATAGTTTGATCCTTAATAGTTTCAGTTTGGCCGGCCGATGGTAGTCAAATTGTTGAGGCACACTTAGGTTGCTCCACTGACGGATGCAACATGTTCAAATTCGACCTACTGTGTTTATAAACAATTTTCTTTTCAACTTGAAGTATACCATTTTCATTTCCCATGCATGAATGTTTTTCTGAACAAAAATAGATAAAATCATATGGCATCTATTACTCACAATCACCTAAATTTAAGGTTGCATTTTGAAATTTAAAATTTGGTAATGGAATTATGCCACAGAGCAGGGGCGTAGCTAGGCCTGGGGCAAGCAGGGCTCGGGCCCCAGGCCTGGCCCAAATAATAGTGTAAAATAATGTTCAATTTATATTTGGCCCGAGACACGGTCGGTCTAGTTTCTTGAACGCCTAGGGCATTGCTTGCAAGTCTGAGGAGGTCGACAAAGGCCACGCTGTCGCTCTCTGCAGTGCCGTGCTCAGGTTCGATCCGCGATCCGCCGCCCCATCCCTCGCCACCGGCCGTCGCTCGGCGCTCCCGACACCGACCCGCCGGTGCTCGCTGCTCCCGCAGACGTCTGGCTGCTGCCCGAGCTCGTGCCGCGCCCGCTATTGTCGCCTTTACTCCCGTTATTCGCTTTCTTTCATGCCTTCACGCCTCGATTGCTTTCGGTTGTTGCTTCGGCTTCTTGCCGCGCCAGATTCCGCGAGATCCACCGAGTAGCCGATCGGCCGATAGGCAAGATGGTCGGCCACCGTTCGCCCACTCCTACCCCAAGACTGCCGGCCGCGCTGCCCTAGCCCCCGCACCACTGATCTTTGTCTCCGTGTGGTCCTCGGCGATCGGCGGCTTCGTCATTGTCTTTGCTCCGCACGCAAGACGATCGGTAGCTGCTCGCCCATGACACCTCACTCCCGCCTCGACCGCGGCAATGCCCGTCGGCCACCGCCCCGCCTCGCGCCCTGCGCTGCCTCTCCGTCTGATATTGTTTTGTATTGCCACACCCTTTACATTCCTCGTATAGCGATCCCAAACTCCCAATTAATTTTGACATAGCCTAGTAGTGTATTGGAGTTCTCCTGCAAGAACTCATTTCTTGCTTTCTGCATTTTTCCAAGAAGCATACATGACAGCATAGAAGCTACTAATAAATGATGATGCAATGTTGAACTAAGCTACTTGTAGCATTTTCTAAAATTTAGATAACGTGATCAATTTGATCTTATCCTTTATATGGACTATTTAAGTAAATAGTACTTTTAACTTCTCCTTTTGCTCTTGTTAATTTGCGTACCGCCTTGATTCAATAATTTGTTTTGGCTTACTGGATCAGCAAACCCATGCAGAAATAACTGTCCACTATGCAAAGCACTTGATTAAATCTGAATTGGTTCAATTTTCATTGGCCACTGAATAGTAAGTACTTCCTTCTAAATCTTTTATAGTATTGGGATTTCTAGTTCATTGTTCTACATATTTATGTTACTTGTCCAGGTATATATACAGTATGGAATTCAAATTTATTTTTAATTATGTATTTATGTTGTACTTTTATCATACCTAAATTTTTATAGTCTTTGACAATAGTAATAGTCACTTATTTTCGGCCCTAGGCGTATAAAAATTCTAGCTCCGCCCCTGCCACAGAGTAGAAAACTTGTGACAAAATAATTTGTGCGATGTAGTATTGACGTATCACATGTAAGAAAACAGAGACATGACAACCATTTTTCTTATTTTCCTGTTCCACATTTTGTTTCTTCTCTTTACAGGAGATGGTACATCGGTATATATTTACATGGACTTTATTCACGGGGAAAAGACCCTATGACCCGACTAGCGTAGCCTTGACAGTGACGTTCCTCCGGGGGTAGGAGAGTCCTTTCTTTGATGTAGTCCCAACTTCTATGTCTCAATATATTTTTGAATTTATAAGAGGTATTTTTAATGGTCTAAATTTAGGGTGTGTTTGGTACGGTCCAGCTCTACTAGATTCATAGATTTAGTGGAGTGGGTATTCTAACTCTATCGATTCGTGGAGCTGAAATTGTGAGTATATTAAGAGAGTTTAGATGGATCATCTTGTTTACATTTTATACTAAAAATATAAACTTAATTTATTTTATTTTAGCCTACAAGTTTCAGATCTCAGGTAAAATTAGGATATAAAGCTCTACCAAATAGGCTCTTAGTAGTCAAGTAATGGCCATTATTGCAGTTGGTATCTTGTGGAATAATATTCCATTACTAATTAAGCGAAATATTGTCGGATAGAATACTGGGTAGAATACTAAGGAAAAAAAATACAGTTACATGCTGGTGAAATCAAGCAGTTCATTCTCTAGGAGTCTAGGTGACCGATTTTTTGACGGGCAGTTTACCCTTTATGAAATGGTAGGTTTCCTTACGATAGTTGCCCGATGGCCAAGGTATCCACAAAGTAAAAAGTAGAAATCATTCTCTTTTTTTTTTACCAAAAAGAACTGCATAGGTAAATATATACAAACATGGGATATCAATACTATATTATTTCTTTTAATTTTTGGAGTAAATTGCATTGCAAGTCACTGAACTTCTAAGAAAGTATCGCTTAGGTCCTTGAACTTGAAATTAATCCAGTGGGTCCGTAAACTTGCAAAATTGTGCCAATTAGATCATTTCGACCTTTTTTTTTGCGAAGAGATCATTTCAACTTTTACTTTTATTGTATGGATAATCGATTTGAAGGACCCACGTTAGTTTTGGACCTTCATTTTACTAGCTAGTGTGTTAACAATGTTAGTTAATTATAAAGTCGACATGTCCTAAGTGATACAATGTCCTAGTTCGGAACTTAAAACAAATGACACTTTATTTTAAATTTAGGGACATAACAAGTAATGTCCTAGTTTACGGATATAAGATTAAGACTTAATCTACATTAAGGGCATCAGTGAGTTTCGCAACTCACGGATGCCCAAAAAACTAAAGAAGTTCCGAAAAAAATATTGCTTTGAAAAAAAGTTAAGAAAAAAAATCAATCTAAAAATTTTTTGACGAGAAAAAATGATTTGAAAAATCAATTGAGAAAAATTATGCTTTGAAAAAACCATTTAACAAATAAAACCAATTCTCAAAAAATATTTTGAGAAAAAACCAAAATTGATTAAAAAAAACCAATCGAGAGAGAAATTCAGATAAATATTACCCCTTCCATTCAGAAATATAAGACCTATAATTTGAATGATCTTATTCAGAAATATAAGGCTTGCATTTGAGCTTTTCTTACTATACCTCTATTTATTATCTCTCAATTATATGTATTTATTCATTACTACCACACACAAAATATTATCTCCTTTTTCAAGATAATTAAGTAGGGTATCTAAGTTATTTTCGGTTATAACTTTCTCAATTTCATCATGATCTTAATCCTTGTGCAAAGTCAAAATACGATATATATTTTTGACCGGTGTAGCAGATTGGAAGTGTATGTTAATACGATCCGCCGCTGCATGTTTAGGAACCACCAAATCACCAATACAGACGCAGTATACATCTTCAACCAGACGAGGACTACCTAAAGTTAGTCTTCGTTTGAGAAGATTCTTTGAAATTTCCTCCAGAAGAAAGCTTCTCGCACGCCTGTCTTCAAAGCTGAAACTTGTGTATATAAGATCATACGCACATCCTGAATTCTGATCAACTTACGCTTAATTACTGGCCTCCTCGAGAAACAAAGCACACAGAGACGAGTTCGGTCTATTCCCATTGCCAAGGAGGCCCAATGCACTCCAGTAGTGACGATTTCGCCCGCGTCGGGTTAATCGCCGCCGCCGTGCTCGCCGTCCTGCTGGTGACGCTCAGCACGTACGGCCGTCGCACCCGCCACCCGGCGCTCCGCTCCTTCTTTTGGGTCGCCTCCTTCGTGTTCCTCCCGCTCACCTCCTCCGTCATTTCCACTTTGCTGAGGAAGACCAACGACAACGAGAGAAACCGCGAAAACGGCAACCTCCCACCCCGCGGCTCGGCAAATCCAGACGTCCAGAGCATGTGGACGCTCCTCCTGTGGATAGCTCTCCTCCTCATCATCAAGGGCAACGCCGACACCGCGGCGGCGGGAGTCGCCGCAGCCGTGGCCTTCCCTGCCACCGGCGACGTCAGCATCGACGGTCAGAAGGTCCGGCCCCCCGTGGAGATCCTCACTCAGTACGCCTGGCTGGCCATTCTTATCGTCATGTGCATTCCAGTGGCCGAATGGCTGGGCACTGTGAGGAAAGCCATCTTCATCGCGTTCTGCGTGCTCGGCCTCGCCAAGATGGTGCTCAAGCTGGTCGCCTTCTGGAGCGCGGTCAGCTCCTTCGCGCTCGGCAAGAACGCCCGGCTTATTTCTGGCTACATGGCGCAACTCGTCGAAGACGGCGAGGAGGAGGGCCATGAGCAAGTGCCGCGTTACATAGTGATGGGTGAGAGGAAGAAGCACGTAGAGGAAAGCCCTCATGGGTACCGCATCAAGCGTGCCGTTTTGGATGATAAGTTCAGCGCCTTGGTGACGCTGGACCGCGTGTGGCGGCTGTCGGATCACGGCCATGGCCTCCTCGCCGAGCGGCGGGAGCTCAGAGACCTCTGCCTATCCTACTCCCTGTTCAAGAGCCTTCGGCGGCGGCTTTCAGGGTACCCCCTGGCTGACGCTGGGTCCAACAACGCTCTTGATTTCGTGCTCCGAGGCATGGACGCCGCCGGCGCCGGCACCGGCGATGCCGACAGAGTGTTCCGAGTCCTCGTAGACGAGCTCTGGTTTGCGAGTGATTTCTACTACTCTTCCCTCCCGTTGTGCTCCTTCAGCGGGTGGTGCGCCGCTCTCAACCACCTCTTCTCTGTCTTGATCGTCGTCGGAGCTGTCACCGTGGGATGGATTTACCATGCTAAGAAGGTGGTCGTCTTCAGCGAGACGCCAATTTACTATATCATCACTTTCTTCCTCCTGTTCGTCGTCGTGCTCACCGAGACCTGGGAGATCGTCGCCGGCGTGTGCTCCAACTGGACTAAGATGGCCTTGCTCGGCCACTACATCAGACGGGAAACACTGTGGCGTCGAACTCGCTGCGCCCACGCGGCGCTCGCCGCGGTGCTGGGGTTCAGCCCGGCGAGACGGTGGCGCGACAAGATGGGGCAGAACTCGGTGCTGGAGACCCGCAAGTTCCGCAAGCGGTCCGGGCTTCTCTCGGAGCAAATCTACGGCCGGGCAGGACTCATGAAGTCCGTCCAGGTCTCGCCGGCCGTGAAGGACGCGGTGCTAAGGTCCCTGAAGAGCAGCTACGGGCGGATGAACAAAGGAAGAACGGCGGCGCGGCAAGTCGGCGGCAAGGTCGACTGGGCATGGTACGGTTCCCACAAAAGCTTGGCGTCCGACGGAGACGGAAGCAGCACAACGGAATATATCCTCGCGTCGCACGTCGGCACAAGGCTCTTCGAGATAAAGTTCCCGATGTCGTCGGCCTCGTCCGACAAGACCGCCGCCTGCCATCTGTCGTACTACTGCGCGTACCTGGCGGCGGCTGTGCCGGAGCTGCTGCCGGATAACCCCGCGTGGACCGACAAACGGTACAAGGAAGTGGTGCCCGACGTGCGGGCGGCGCTGGGGGAGGACGGTGCCAGCGAGTCGATGGGGTACGAGAGGCTGGTGCAGGCGCTGGACGAGGGCTCGCGGGACAAGGTGCTGCGGCTGGGCGCGGAGCTCGGGCGGCGCCTGGTGGAGGAGTACGAGGAGGATGAGGCGTCGGGGTGGCTGTACCTGGCGGATTTCTGGTCGGAGATGGTGCTCTTCGTCGCGCCGTCGGAGAACGTCAAGGGCCACGTCGAGGCCATGGGGCGCGGCGGAGAGTTCGTCACGCTCATCTGGGCACTTCTCCTGCACGCCGGCGTCACGACCAGGCCTGAGACGCCAGGCATTGCTATTCCGTGATCTTTGGAGTAGAACGTAATTAACTAGCTCTTGTTTACGATGCATGCATCTTCCGTAATTAACCGGCATCTAGTAGTAGCTGTAGCTTGCTTTCCTTCCATGCATCATGCACGAACGTGCACGCACGCATAAGTTTCATGCTATATTATCTCTCTGTCCATGTCGTCACGCTCGCAGCTTGTATTATGTGCTTGACGTAGAAATATCTAACAAAATATCGCTATAGCGTAATCGTGTGTCTGGTGCATCTTGTCATGTATTTACTCAGTCTTTCCGTGGCTCTTCTCGTCCGGGAGGCGGGACCGCGGGAGCTCCATGCGGACGCTGGACGTCCTGCGGGCTAAGCCGATTAGGTATAGATCTATCATATTTTATGTCTAAACCGTACCAGATCGTCATGGCTCATCGTGCCCGCCGCGCCATGCCGTGTCGACCTGGCGGCGAGCCCAAGCATGACCCATTTGTGTTTCGTACCGTGCCGGCTCAAACCTGGTCCATTTACACTATTGCAACGAGAGGAAAGGATCCGGAGACGCATGGGGGCTAAGGCAGTGTTCTTCGAGGTAAGCCGCGTACTTCATAATACTTAGTGTTTTCGGTTGTAATTCAACGTGAGTACTCTTTAGCATCCTTCTTAGTTGTGTAGTTTTTCTAGTAGTCTTTGAGGTGTCACACCAGTCACTCATTATGAATGCAAAGAAACGCAACAGCACTAGCATCCTCTCTATTTTTATGTTGCCTACACCACTGGGCATACCCAATGCTCTCTTCTCGAACTAGTTTGTCTTCCAACTTGTTGGTTGCAGAGAGAGAGAGTGAGCGCCACCTCAGCTGTCCAAAAGCTAGCGATCTTGGCTTGGCCTCGATTTTTCTTCTTCTCCTTGCCATTTCCCATCTCCTACTAGGTTGTGACTTGTGAAATGATTGAACCAATGAGCGATGAATGTCTTGTTCAAACATTTCAGGCACTACAAGTTTGCAATCATATGAATACTCAAGGGATGACGTGATGCTTGTATGCATAGTACTAACTAAATGTCGGTTGAGGAGAACAAGAGAGAGATAGACGAGCAAGTGAGGAGCGAGAGGAGCTAGGCGCGATGCCGATCGAGGAGAGGGAGAGAGTGAGCTAGAGAGGGATAAGCAACGGTCAGAACAGATTTCCATATGAGTGAGGCAATTTTTTCAAAAATCGAAATATTTAAGTGTATATAATTTTATTTAATTATGTGAATTTTACAATTTTATTTTTTTCTCTATTTTTCTTTCTCCTTTCCCATTTCCTCTTTTTTCACCTATTTTCTCTTCCCATTTTCCCTCTTTTTTCCCCTTCCCTCCTTTTCTTCTCATTCCCTCTTTTTCCCCACCAACGCCATTTTTTTTTCTCCTGAGCCCTCCCTTTTTCCCCAAGCCGACTGATGCCATGGTCCACCTCCTTCGGTCCCTCCGCCCACCTCCTCCTCCCCTCCCCACCACCTCATCTTCGTTGCGTCTTCCTCCACGGCGGACCTCCCTCCTCTCCACTCCTCCATGGCACGAGCGCCTCCCTCCTCTCCGGGATCCTCGCGCCCCTCCTCTCTGAACTCCACGGCGCGGGCGCCTCCCTCCTCTCTGGGCACCTCCATGGCGAAGGATCTTAGGCGGCGAGATGGCAGAGGAGCCGAGGTGGCGACCACGACGAGAGGTGGGAGGAGCCGAGGCGGTGTGCTTGGTGGCGAGAGGCAAGGCGGCGCCCATGGCGACACAACGGGAGGTGGGAGGCGAGGCGGAGGCATGGCGGAGGAGTCGAGGCGACGGGAGGCGAGAGGTGTGACCACGGCGCCCACAGCGCGAGCGCGACCACGCCGACATGGGCGCCCAAGGTCACATGGCGGCCATAGTACAAATGCGACCACGGCAACGCGGCTAGGTACGCGGAGAGGCGAGGGACGGGCGGGGAGGCGAGGGACTGGCAGGGTAGGAAGGGACGGGCGGGGAGGCAAGGCATCGGGACGGGCAGGATGGGCACGAGCACGGTGAGGTGGCGGCTAGATGCGAGGCGCCCAGGGTGGGGGAGTCAAGGCCATGCCGGCGTGCCTCCGCCATGCCGGGCCAGCACGGGCAGGGCCTAAACGACCGTGTCGGGCCGGACTGCCCATCGTGCTCAGTTCCCGGGTCCAGCACGGTCCGAGGAACAATAACAGGCCGGCCTGGCATAGCCCACTTCACGCTGGACGGTGCTTTGAGCCGGATCATACCGACGTGCTTCAGGCCGGCCCACAAAAGCATGCGCCAATTTCAAAAGCATAATTCATCCCAATGGCGTCAGTCAGAACTCATAACCTTTCACCGCTAGCATCCAATCTGGAGAAGGAAGCGGAGGGATAGATGGGACGCAAACTTTCTTGTCAGGAGATTTTTTACTACAGTTTAATATGAACTTTAGTACCTCTCAGAAATGTTTCCGGTGAAATGTGAATCTGATCATAAGATAATAGTCCATAGTCCAATCCATCACAGAGAACATGGATATGGACATGGACAATGACTATGAATGAGCATGCACGCTAATTGCTTTCCCTTCTATTTCCGAGATATTAATATAGGGATATCACGATCATTTCCTTCCGCTATTTTCTGGAACTTATTCTCCTGTAACCCCCTTAATATCCGTGCCCAACCAAAGCATGGCATGTAGAAAAGAAATGTAGGAAGTACCGGCATACTCCTAAGGTGAGGATCACCAAGTACTACGACCAACTCAATTTGTATGTAATTTTAGTGAGACGGATGGTCAGCCTGTGAAAGGATATATCTAGAATGTATAAAGTTAAAAACGTCTAAATTTTGACGAGGTGTGTGCTTGGCTACGGGCATTGTAGAATAATTTGTCCACCAACTGGCCATTTGAAAAGAGAAGAGCCGACAAGAGATCAACAAAATGCTTAACCAGATGCCACTTTTTCTTTGGTTTCCTTTTGTGATAGAAAGCGATGCATAGCTTCACTGACCCCTTCGATCTTATTATTTACAAATCTAGCTCTCTTACGTACATATTTGCAAATTTATTCTCCTCCTTCTCCCTCACCGCACCGAGAGAACACAAAGCTACGCCACTACGGCTTCTCCATGCAGTGTAGGTCCAGTGAGCCCCACAACAGAGTGTTTCCACGCCCCCGTCGCCGCAGCGGCACTTTCGCCCATGCGTGCTCGCTCCCTACCCTCCCGTAGTCGGCCGGCTACTCCCACACCTGTGCACGCTACCATGGCAGCCGGTACACTTCCGCACTCATCATGAGAGGTAAAGAGCGCACTCTTCGAAAGGGAATACGCGTCGTCTGTCGCGTCTTTTATGATAAGAAAGAGACTAATTTTATAAATTCGTGCCAAAGAACTAGATTTATTTTTAAAAAAATTGCTAGACCAGAGGTGAATTCGCATAGTAGCAGGTACTAGCAGCCAAAAATATTACGCGCACCCCGTCATAAATACCAGGCAGCGAAGACTTGGCTGCAAGTCCGCGCGGGCATCCTCGCCGCCGCCGGTGACACCCACAAATCCAGATCCGGAGAAGGCCAGAGCCGGCCGGCGAGATGGAGATCGCGGTGGGCGTGCTGTCGGGCATGGTGGACGCGCTGCCAGGCAAGCTCGGCGAGCTGCAGCAGCAGGAGTACACGCTGCTCTCCGGCGTCCGCAATGACGTCACCTTCTTCCAGTCTGAGCTCGGCACCATGCACGTCGCGCTCCTCCGCTACGAGTCCGTCGACGACCCCGATTTTCAGACCAGGACCTAGGTTGGCATGGTCCGCGAGCTCGCCTACGACATCGAGGACTGGGTCGACCTCTTCGCCCACCGCATCGACGCTGGCAGCCACGACGCCAACGGCGCCGGGGGCTCCTCCTCCTCCCAGTTCTTCGGGTTGGTGTGCTGCTGCGTGGAAAAGCTCACGACGCTCCCCTCCCGCCACGTCATCGCCAACGAGCTGCAGGACCTCAAGGCGCGCGTTCTTGTGTTGAGCGAGCGGAAGAAAATTTGGTGCAGCCGGTCTTCAAAGCACCAGCGATGCGTACCTGCTCCGGATGCACGCCGTGTGGAGGCCGTACCGATCCGACGTCTCTCACGGAGAGGCTCCCAGGCCAGCGTTTCGGCTCGGCTCGGCTTCTTCCGACGTTTCGACTGACTCATCGCGTCTCTTCGCCTGCCCGCCGTTCTCCAGCGCAGATATCTGGACGAAAGGCTTAGTGCATCGAAACAATCTCGTGCTGATGCTGATGAGATAATTCATAGGTAATCTTCGTAACTGTTAGATCAATTTCTTTTCATTCGTACTTTTTGGCAATACAGAGCTCTCCTCATACTTTTTCATTTTTCACTAGTACTTGATGATATCAAATCTTAGAGGGCACATTGATTCCAAAATATGCGAAACACTCCTCGTTTGGAATGACAGATTTTAATTGGAATTCTAGAGGAATTGCTCTGTTTCCTACAAAATTCTTGTGAAATCCGTTCATTCCAAACAGGCCTACGTTGAATTTTTCATATAGCACTTTTGTTGCTCCAGCGATAAAGTGCTAACCTTATGAAAAGACATTCAGGCATTTTCGTTAATCGTTATATACAAAGCCCAATGTTAACACCACTCATTTAGAGTTAAAATGTTTTCAGCCAGAAGGCAAACATATGCGAGCTTGAGGGACAGCTAAGCGAGGAGAGGAACTTGAGAATAGAGGAGCGTGATAAGGCTGCAGAAGACTTAAAATCTGCATTGCATAAAGTTCAAGCAGAGGCTCAAGAGGAAATTAAGAAACAGGCCGATGCTTACCTTAGACAACAACGGGAACAGAAAGAATTTATTAGCAAGCTTCAGGTTTTACTTTTCTCTTCCAATTCTAGGCAGAGGTCAGGGAGACAAATTCATTTTTGTGACACCCTTTATTGAAATAACCTTTCACTGGCATCTCACGAGTTTACTTAGCTCCTGAATACTTTGTGGTTTGGTCGTCTTCTTTTTTTCATCTATGTGGTTTGGTCATGCATATTGTGCACATATTGCACAGAACACCAAATTGATCACCATGGGAGTAGACGCTGTCGGCACTATCGATGCTAACACTCATGGCGATGACAACACACCTGATTCAATGACGGATGAAGGACCAGAAGAGGTAATGAAATTAAAAATAACAAATTCAAGATAACATAATATTTTGTATTGTGATAATGTAACTGCAATTCTCAACTGATTGTACAGGAGGTGGTTCATAAAGTCGGGCAAACTTTGACTGTTCCTGAAGTTGGAATGGCTTTTGAATCAGAGGACAAAGCTTATGAGATGTACAACACCTATGTTGGCCAGATGCAAGAAAAACCCAATGAGGTTCCTCTAATTCTGAATGACTGTGCTAAAGACACATTAAATGATACAATATCGTTTAGAGTTCCTCGGGTGGTAAAAGGCCCAAAGACTACACGGTTCAAAAACGTGGTTGAAAAGAAGACATGGGAATTCTTCTACCACGGCTGCTCCATATATACAAGGAGGATATACAAGTCTCTTACTTGGAGTTGATCAAGATGTCACATTGCAGTCGGCTGTAATGACGAAAGAAGAAGCAAATGTATGCGCAACTTCACTAAATCAGTGCGAAAAGGGGAACAAGAGCATTCTAATGTATGCCTTTGGTAGCAGGCAAAATTGTCAATTATACTAGAAAATTTGTTCTTTTTCTACCTCACATAACCATGAGAGTGAGAATTCCCTACTACGTCCTACGCGTACACACAAAACCAGTAATATCAGAGCACTGCTGTGTTACAATGTTAATAATCGGGCAGTAATTGATTCATGGCAATGATAATAGACATACCACACCATGCTGGTGAGCTATCAAGTCCAAATATAGATTAATAGCAAGAAGAGTAAGACGCATAACCTATACGAACTGCTTGTATTTAAAGGTGTGCCACAAAGAGGATAAATAAATCATAAATGAGTAGTGCTTCCTATGCTCTTTTGACAATTTTAATCCTAGACTTCTACAATTATCAAGGAAGAACTGAAAAAGAGCTATCAGAATACAAAAGGAAGACAGTATGACAAATCACCAGGAATCGTTCTGTGGCGTTGCAAATGCTAAAGAACTAATGCAGTGTAAAACAAACCTCAACCTCAAATTTTCAACTATATCTGTGGCAAGTTGCAAAATACTACGTCTTAACACGGACTTGAAAGGAAAAGAGCTGAAGCAAACACACCCCGATCCCAATTGTAGCAAGTCAGACAAAAAATTGTAAATGCACAAGGACTCAGGAGTCAGGAGTTCAGAGAAGAAAACAGAGGCAGTATTTTGGGGCAAGTTTTCTGTGTTATTTCTGAACTCATAAAAGCAAATACAACTCACTAAGCACTTTCAATTTTCTACTAAAAACAACCAACGGAAAATACTAATCTTGTCAATCCATGATCCTATTTTTCTGGGCAACTAACTCACGCACTCCCTGCATGCCGAATACTCCGCCTGACGTTGCGTCTCTTCTCCAGTTTCCGCAAATCTTGCTTTGACGTGGCCAAGTCAGGATTAAACCAACAGGACTTCCTAGTAACTAGCTCAGTTTATACTAATCAACGAACAAGTGCAGAGATGGGGTGCGACTTACTTCATGGAACTCACCTCCGTGTAGCCATGGGTGAGCGCGGCGACGCGGATGGCCTCCTTGAAGTCCTCCGTCCTGTCCCGAACCCTCGACATCGCCAAGGCAGTAGCAGCTACGGCCTTCTCCGATCAGATCCGTGTGTATGTGTATCGACCCGGGAGATGGCGAGACGAGCCGATGCTGCATTCGTGAGATGCTAGAGCGGGGTGAAAGGAAGGAAACGGCGGCCGACGCGCGTTGGATCGGCAGCGCTGGAGAACGGCGGGCAGGCGGCCGGCGGCGCGTCGGATCGGGCGGCGAGGTGCCAAGAGACGCGATGGGCTGTGAGTCCAGTCAGTCGAAACGTCGGAAGAAGCCGAGCCGAGCCGAAACGCTGGCCTGGGAGCCTCTCCGTGAGAGACGTCGGATCGGTACGGCCTCCACGCGGCGTGCATCCGGAGCAGGTACGCATCGCTGGTGCTTTGGAGCCCTGCTGCACCAAATTTTCTTCCCGCTGACACCACTAGCCTCGTCGGCCTGGATGCGCCGATGGAAGAGGTGGCCAACATGATCATGGACGCCGGCAACAAGACTGAGCTCAAGATTGTGTCCATCGTCGGGATGGCTGGCTCCGGGAAGACGACGCTTGCCTGGTGTGTGCATCGGCGGCTCGAAGAGCAGAAGTGCTTCGATTGCCGGGCTTTTGTTTCCGTGGGACAGAAGCCGGACATTGCCGGTAAGACTCTGAAGGGCATACTCTGGCAGGTCGGCGATGGGTACGGGGAGGTGAGGACATTGGCCAACTGATCGGAAGGCTGAGAGAGAATTGCAGGACAAGAGGTACGCCTAATTGATTTGCTGCATTTCTGCAATTTTCATGGTCCAGACTTCAGAATCATGTAACGATGATTTGGCAATTCGCTACATTTGTGCACTCTGTTTTGTTATTGAGAAACAGGTACCTCATCGTCATTGATGATTTATGGAGTATAACAGAATGGTCAACAATCAAATGTTGTTTCCCAGACAACAACCTTGGAAGTAGGATAATGATCACAACGAGAAATGATGCCCTGGGAAAGGAATGTTCTTCCCATTTGAGCGAATGCATTTACAAGTGTGGCCTGCTTAGTTATGCCGACTCCAGACATTTGTTTTCGAAGAAAGTTTTTGGCAGTGGGGATGTTTGTCCTCAGCATTTGGAGGATGTTTTTGCTAAGATTATGAGAAGATGTGATGGCCTGCCACTGGCTGTAGCTAGCGTAGCAGCTGTGTTAAAGGACCAGTCATCAAAAGATGAATGGGAGAGGTTTGGATCGAACTTGCTATCTACTTCACATCTAGATGGGGTGAAACGAGTACTTAATCTTAGCTACAACGATCTACCTCCACATCTGAAACCATGTCTGTTGTATCTGAGCATATTTCCGGCGGATTACGAGATCGACATAGAGCGCCTAGTGAGGCAATGGATTGCTGAGGGAATCATCGGTCAAGCACGCCGTGAAAGCAGAGAGAAACAGCAAGATACTACCTCAGTGAGCTAGTTAGTAGAAATATGGTCCAGCCATTGCATCTCAAACGTGCTGGCACCCCAAGGAGCTGCACAGTTCACCCAGTAATACATGATTTCATTGTGATCAAATCCATGGAAGAGAACTTTGTCACTCTTGTAGATGGTCTGAACAAAAATGCCTCACCCAACCGCAGCACTGTCCGCCGGCTATCTCTGCACAACAGTAGTAATCAAGATCAAGTTGTGGCTCAAAATGACGGGATGAAGCATGCTCGGTCAGTGACCGTCTTTGGTCACGCCAGTGGCGTGCCTCGCCTGACTGATCTGAGCGTGTTACGTGTGCTGGACCTCGAAAGCTGTGAGGGTTCAGTATGCCTCGATGGCCTCTGCATGTTGGTGCTGTTAAGGTACTTGAGCCTCAGAGGAACAGATGTCAGTGAGCTCCCGGCACAAATTGGGGATCTAAGGTGCCTGGAGACACTGGATGTGAGATCCACAAAGGTGAAAGAACTGCCTCCCAGAATTGTCAGGCTGGACAGGCTAATACATTTGCTCGTCGGAAATGCTAAGTTGCCTTGCGGGATCGGGAAGATGAAGTCCCTACTGACACTGTCATGCGCCGATGTCGGGAAGAGCTCTGAGTGTGCCATTCAGGAGCTCAGTGAAATTGGCAACTTGAGGGAACTGGAATTATTTTGTGATGCTACCCAAATGTCTGGGGATGAGAAACGAGTTACATTTCCCAGCGACGGATTTCGTAATCTTAAGCAGCTGTGCATTCACTGCGGCCTGCCATCAGTGACATTTGAGACTGGTGCCTTGCCAAAGGTCGAAGTGCTTGAGCTTAAGTTTGAGAAAGGCCTTTCAGAAGAGTCAAGTGGTGTGTCCGGCATGGAGCGCTTGCCAAGCCTGAAGCATGTGCTCATTGAGTTTTCGCAGCTTGATGCAGGCGCCGAGGCAAGGATCGCTGCAGTGAGGACGGCTGCTGAGACCATCCACCCTAATCGTCCAGATGTCACCGTCGAAGTCGATGGGGAGAACAACTAATTCGGTTTAGAGCATTGTGTACTTCTGTTTCCGAGCAAGAGAAGGGGTATGCGTGTGCTACGCCTTTTTTTTAATCGCAAACAGTGGAAGTCGTTTGGGATTTGATGATTTGCCCCGTTTTTGTGGGTGCAATGATCAAAGGCAGAGGAAAACCAGGGCAAATCATCAAATTTTCCTCTTATTTTACATTCTTAAACAGGCGATGCTGTCAGGATGTCCTCAACGTGTTGAATAGGTGCTTTCCTTCTTTTTTTTCAGCTCTCGTTTGTATCATCATTTCTCGAAAGTATGCTGTTTTCTGCTGCTTGTTCCTTGATTCTAGGCCTCCGGGATGGCTTTTTCTATAGGGAATTTTTTCAATACTCCACCTTTTACAATAGCAGCGAAGTAGCTAACCATCCCTGGATCTGTTTGATAGTTGAAAATTTGCAAATGCACTGGTGTTAGTAGAGCTAGTAAAACAAATGAATGTTTGTAGGTCTGTAAGGATGTAATGCAACTTTATGCGGCACAAAATTTTAGTTTAGGGACATTTCGCAGCTCTACACTTTACTGTTTACAGTTCACTTTCGTATTTATAATAGTACACAACGAGTACTAAAATCCAAAGGCATACAATTTAAATTATTACATACGTTCAGAAATATAAGGTCTATAGTTTGAATGATCTTATTAAAAAATATATTTTTTATGTAGATTTAATAAAAATTTTCCTACTATACCTCTATTTACTCTGTCTCAACTACATGCATTTATTCATTACTATCGTACACAAACTATTATCTCTTATCTTCCAACATAATTAAGTGGGGGTATCTAAGTTATTTTCACTCATACCTTTTTTACTTTACTGTAACCTTAATTCTTATGCAAAATCAAAATATGTTTTATATTTCTAAACAGAGGGAAAATATACATTAAGAGAGAGTAAATTTAGTACCAACTTGACAATCTTAATTACTACGATCAGGGAAATATGCGCTCTCTTCTGTTGGAAAGCAATGCACTCAGTATTGATGGCCCGTTGTTACCAGCACTTCTCATGAATAAATGATTGCGATGGAGCCGAGGGACTTGTTTTTTTTTCCTTTTAAATATGTTACTCTGTTTATAAATATAAGGTGTATTTTGATTTTTCACAAAGACTAAGTTTACAATGAAATTGAGAAATGTACTTGAGAAAATGACTTAAATACGTCATTTAATCATCTTGGAGATAAGCAGTGTTCAAGAGTTCGCTCGGCGGATTCGTTGCGGTTAGGCACCGTCAAGCGCCAAGGCCGTAATTGCGGGTCTCAGCGTTTTGACCCTCAGCGGCCGAGAATTAATATAATTCATATATATTATTGATTTTATTATGAATAAAAATTTTTAGTTTTCTTTTCTAGTTATTTTGCAAATTGCAAGACATCAAATATTAAAGTAGAATATTAAACTAAAATACTTGAACAAATACTACTCAATTAATCAAGTAATAAACTAAGTAGTAAGTACTATGTTAGTGACTTAGTGTACCTTATTTTGAGAGCGACGACGTGAATCGTTCAATCATAGTCATCAGGTCATGTAAACAATAGATCAAAATGGTCTCTCTCATAGTTTTGTGCCAGCCGCCAAGGACCGCCAAAGACCATCAAGACCCGCCAAGGACCGCAATTTCGGCCTAACCGCCAAGGGCTGAATTCATTGCGTTTATAGCCGCCAACCACAATATCGGCCGCCATATCGCCGCCAAATACCGAATTTTCGAACATTGGAGATAAGAGATAATACTTTGTGTGATTAGTAATGAATAAATGTATGTGGTTAAGAGAGAATAAATAGAATATAGTAGGAAATGATTCATTAAATATACATGTAAGGTTTATATTTTTAAACAAGACTATTTAAACTATAGTAGCATGTTTAAATAATATATATTTTAATAATATTTGCAAAAAATAATATGCCAAAGACAAAAATTGCAAAAAATACCCACTCATCGCCAATAGGGCACGTCTCCATTGTCATTTCATTTGGTGACAAAGCCCTGTCTCCAAATGAAATGACAACATGTATTTTTGCAATTTTTTGTTGCATTTTGTTTGTGCTGAGAATTGTTGATGTGTTATTTATGCAAATTTTATTGTTGTTCGATTTAAAATGAAGAGAGACTATTTGTTTTTTGAAATAGTAATTTATTTGAAAATATTAACCGTCAATCTTTTCATTTCTCAGATGCTCCACCGCAACGAAATGATATCGTGGTACGACAATTCATGAAAGAAAGGGCATGTTTACAGATGGTCCACTACCATTCAAAACCAACCACTACCATTCAAAACCAAAGAATTTTTTGTCAAACTAGCTAATTCTTTGGTTTTGAATGGCAGTTGACCGTTAGTAAACATGCCTTTTCTTCCACAAACAGTAATAAAGGAAAAATACAGTAATAACGAGGAAACAAAAATCATGAATGTGCAAATGTACTCGTCCACAACAAAAAATACAGTTAAAAAGGAAAAATAAATAGTACCCATGGTTCTTGCGCAGTGCAACTCCCTGTGTGGTGCTCGGCCTACTCGCTCGACGGCGCTGTGCATGCTTGGATGGGTACATCAGTTGGTTTGGTGGCTATCCCTGAGTGCTCCTAGCAGGACATATCGGAGCTGGCGAAGTAACAAAGCCAGCCTGCGATGCCTGAGTTAGTGCAAGTGCATCAGTTAGCTATGACAAACCAAGTACGATGCCTGATGACTGATCGGAGATGTCAGCCCACCAAGTGTGCAATGCATCCTTGTTATAGTACTGGTCGCCGGAGTGGGTCGCTGTGTCGTCTTGTGGGTGTGATGTCCTAGTTGCGACGTATGTCGACCACACACAACGAAGGAACGAGTGTGGAACTATACCACGTCGTCGTCACTAGGCCTCCTACAAGACGTAAGGTTGATGATACGTGACACCCTCTCCTTGATGTGCTGCACCGCCCCTCTAATGTAGTCCAGGGTCACTTGCAAACGAGGCCCATGCCAAGTTGCTCGCCCAGTATAGCAGCCTCCTTGTAGATCTCCTTACTAAGGTTGCTCTGCGCACGCATTGAAAGGGTTGTTGTTAGCTGCAAGAAATGCACAAATGGTATATTGTATGACATGTGAACATTACTACTAACCGAGCGATGAAAGGCGGAGTCCGGCTGCATCGAGTAGGTGTCCGCTGTAGAGGGGACATGCCTTAGAGAATCGTCCACGACACGCACGACTTAAACGCAAGTGCATGGACTGTACCACCAGATGTACTTGGCGTACGTTGCGTGGTCATAAGGCACAACCTCCTAGTGCACGTCCACCAATGCCTATGCCCACTAGGCCACTACCACGCATGAGGCAGCATGCGTGCTGTCCAGGACCTATGTCCCACAAAACTCTTTCGTGTGTGCCTGCAGAAAAAAGAAGACCACATTAGTATCGACAAACAATGTGTGTTGCAATTAAAAGTGAAGTGTTAGAGAACTCACGTGTGCACGGTCGGTGGGACAATGGCTCCAGTGGGTACCGAGAAAACCTGTCGGAGATCGAATTGCCGCAACACACGGCATAGGTCTCGACGAAGATGTCGTATACCAGGTAACACCCCATCAGCTAGAAGGCGGCGTCAGGTGCACTGCATGGAGAGGCCCATAGCTGCTCTCATGGCGACAACCTTGGGATGTACGGCCTCCAAATGACGCGGTTATCCTTCAACTGATCGAACATCGTGATGTACTCGGGGTACAACGCGTGCAACGTCACTGGCGTGAAAGTAGGCTACAAAATAAGAAAGCAGGCAAAAGTTATTATGAAAGATGGCAAAGTACTATACAATTAACGATAGATGTGAAAGTATTAACCCGACAGTGACACCACACGTCCCCATGGTAGGACGGTCTACATCATCACTGTGGGTCGTAGAGGACTGACCCGTAACGTGATAACTCGATCTGTGGTTGTCCAATCTGAGAGCACTCGAGCGGCCATAGCTGAAGGAATAGAGGGCATCCGACGCGAGTCAAACCGTCCACCATGCGACGCACCCATCGCAAAGGGCATGGTACGTGCACGCTAGTACAGCTAGCCCCAAGCTACCTATAGGATGTCTTCCAGGTCCGCATCTGCAATCGCTTTCGCATACTGGATCATGTGTTTGTCCACGATGTCCCCATGGGACGAGCAGAACATGATCTAGCCGAAGAACCAAAGCAGGTACACCTCAAAGTGACGATGCACGACGTATTCCCCCACTCCGTTTGCCATCCTCTCTGTCCATAAAGCATAATGGTTAGTTCAATAACAAAAACGCAAAATGAAATAGAAATGTACAAAGGAATTCACATTTATGTAGAACTGCGTCAGCCACTTCTGCGTTGGACTGTGCACACTAGAGAATGGCGTGTAGTCTGCCCCCTCAGGTATCACTTTGTCGAACCTACCAAGTATCTCAGCACGCCACTCTAGGTCGACGCCCTAAGGCAAAACTGCATCGCCACTGCATGGAAGGCCAAGCAAGTAGTTGATGTCCTCAAGTGTCGAGACCATCTCTTCATATGGAAGGTGAAACGTGTGTCTCTTGTCACCAGCGATCGATGAGAGCCATCAGAAGGCACCTGTTGTACAAAAACCTCCTAAAGGCACCATGCCTATCTTGCTCGTCGACGACAGTCACCTCCACCATCTGTGCTAAAGAAGCAACCCTGTTGCTCTCAACCT
This sequence comes from Guadua angustifolia, assembly GCA_036346375.1. Classification (NCBI taxonomy): domain Eukaryota; kingdom Viridiplantae; phylum Streptophyta; class Magnoliopsida; order Poales; family Poaceae; genus Guadua; species Guadua angustifolia. The sequence continues at coordinate 43,764 of JAYEVE010001047.1, read as the reverse complement.
ACACGAATGCATTGTCAGTATGCTCGTGTGATATGTACAACACATTCTAATGAAACCACGAATTGAGTGCGAAAGCGGAGGGAGCCAAGTTTGATCAATGGCTAACCCTCCGTTAGGGCCAACGTGGCCAAGCGGCTGTGGTGTGACGCGTCAATCGTTGGTTCTAGCCGCTTGTTACGTCATACCTGCAATTTAAATGTTCATTGTTAGTACAACAAAAAAATGAGTTCGTAGCTACAAAACAAAGGCATACAAATTGAATATTCCAAACCGTAACTAGTAGTGACATGCAAAAACCGTAAACATGATTACTTACAAGTCTAAGTCTAATTAATCTGGTCGCTAAGTCATGTATCTACACAACTATTGCTACTCTACACAGCTAATTGGTTATAAGTCTAGGTCTAATTAATCTGGTCATTAAGTCATTTATCAACACAACTATTTCTACTCTACATAACTAATTACTTACAAGTCTAAGTCTAATTAATCTGGTCGTTAAGTCATATATCTACACAACTATTGTAGCTCTATAGAGCTAATTACTTACAAAACTAAACCTAATTAATCTGGTCGCTAAATCATATTTGAAACATAATTTAATATAAAAAATTGGATACCTTTAATGTTGTAGACGACCTCCTACTCATCTCCTCCTTCCTCCTCTACTTCTTCCCTTCCTCTACCTTTTCTTCTCCTTTTTCTTCCTTCTCTTCTCCATCTCTGTCGGGGGTTGAATATTCTCCATAGATGACCATCGCACCCCGGCGGCCCCGGGCATGTCCTTGCTCGGGCCTCGTTCCCCAAGAAAGGTCTTCGGGTCGCCCAACCTTCGGGCTGTCCCCCGTCGACCGCCATGCTTGCCCCCGAGCATGGCTGCTCGGGGATCCTCGACCTAGCGACCCGGTCCGACTGAAGGAACCTTGAGCTTCGCCCAAAAGCTGGGCACGGTCTACGAGGGCGGCGCGGCGTTAACTGCGTGGCGGCTCGAAGGTCTACGCGCACAGGAGCTGCACGCCCGGCGGTCTCCACACCCGCCATTTGCGCCTATTGCACCCACGTCGCGTTGCGCCCGGCGGGGGGCACAGGAACAGCCGCGCTCACGTTCGAACAGTAGAACGCCCCCTGTAATGAATGCTTTGTCGCCTGTAAACCCCTATAAATACCTCCTCGCGCGAAGGAAAGGGGGTTGGGGTTCATTTTCACATCTCATCTCCACTTGTACATAGTACTTGTAATCCACCTTCACACATGAGTGCAACTACTGGACGTAGGGCTATTATCTCCCCTGTGAGAGGCCTGAACCAGATAAAAAAGAGATCCCTTGCTCGTTGTGATTGCCTTAGCTACCTCGATCTGTAGCCCGGTAGGACCTCGGACGCTATACCCCCTGCGAAAAAGGGGCCTTAGGTTGATCCCTCATTCAACAAGTAAGCTCGGCGGGGGACCGGTTCCTGAATCGTCGACAGCTGGCGCCATCTGTGGGGATCGACTGAAGTCCTTTCGTGAGGATTCCCTGGGGATGCCGAACTCGTAAGACAATCAAGACCTTTGCGTCTTCGATGACGTGGAGGACGATGACGCATATTACGCCAGTGATGGCGTGGGTGGTGCGGCCAATCCGGAAGGCCACACTGAGTCCGGGAGTCTTTCCCCGGTCGCCGCAGCACGAGAGTATTTCCTCCGCTTGCGGCGTGATTCCCACGTCAGCAAGGAAGAATCTAGCGGCCTCCGTAACGGCTCGAGCGGTCCCGACCGTCCCGAGTGCAGTCGAAGGACCGCGACGCGGGGCGGCACCGCGGTGTCGTCCCGCAGTCTTGGTGCTCCCGCAGCGTTAACATGGCGGGAAGGGAGGAGGATCAAGAGGAGCGGCAGTCTCCAGCGATTTCTCTGCGTCACCAGCATGGCGCTGGCGAGAATCGCTCGGAGTTGCCCCCGGCCAGGGTCCTGGCGACCGACCATCACCACCCTAGCGGGGGCGGGGACGCCGGGGCTGGAGACCGGGCTCACGGAGATCCCAACGAGTACCACTCCGTGGAGCATGTGCGCAACCGCCTCCCGAGGTCGCCTCGCCGCTACCAGAGCGGCCGAAGCTGCCGAGCCATGGCGATGGTCGTCGCGATCTTGAACTTCTCCGACCAAGCGGACCAGCGGCTATGGGGTGGTCTTAGCCGAGAGCACAGAAAGCTTCCGCCGACCTAGGGTTCCTGTGACCCCTACGGAGAAAAGCCAGAGTATTTCCGAGGCCGCAAGCAAGATTCCCGATTCGCTCCCACCGCAAAGACCTCCCGAGGTCCCGCCGGAGGGCCGCAGAAGCGAGATCGGTACTGCGAGGATGCCCGAGCGATTCGGGCGTCCTCGGGCTCGAGGCATGCTCCTTCCGCCTACAAGCGTTCCGAGTGTTCCACCTCGAACCCACCGTCGTCGCGCCAGCATAGAGGCGTATTCTCTCGCCTCGCGCCGGGCGCAAAGAACCATCTGGGCACCAATCGCCACGGTCGCCACGCCCGGGGGGATCGCCACGACTATCTGGCATTCGGGTGCCGGGCCTTTTTGGCGTCCCTCCGCGACGTCTCGTGGCCGAGCAAGTTCAAGCCCGGTCACATTGAGCGGTTCAATGGAACCCAGAACCCAGACGAGTTCCTCTCAATTTACTCCACGGCCATCCTGGCGGCCGGAGGGGATGAGGGAGTTATGGCTAACTACCTCCCCACGGTCCTCGACGGCCCCGCCAGGACCTGGCTCTTCAACCAAAAGGAAGGGTCGATCCGCTCGTGGAGGCAGCTCTGCGAAGCCCTCCGAGCCAACTTCCAAAGCTGTTATACCCGCCCGGGCAACGAGCGTGACCTCGAGCGGCTGATCCAGACGGACAAACAAACTTTGCGGGACTTCGTCCAAAGGTTCATTAAGGTAAGGAACTCCATCCCGAGTATCTCGAATGAGGCTGTTGTTAGGGCCTTCAAGTTCGGCGTCCGTGACGTCCGCTTCACGCAAGACCTGGAGATCCATCCAAACTTGTCGGCCAACGAGCTGTTCCGTATGGCCGACCTCTACGTGAACGCCGACGAGGCCGTGAAATGGAAGAAGATGCTCGACGAGGGCAAGCTGCCACCCCAACCGGGACTGGAAGCCTCCTCGAGCAAAAAGCACTCGGGCTCCGTAGAGAAGAAGATCAAGAAGAAGAAGAGGTCACACGCGCTGCATGGTGGCCACCGTGATCGCCGCCGCGCGCGTGCTCGCTTGCTTTGGGCAGGGCGCGAGGGCGACGGGCGGCCACGACATGATCGGCGACCAAGAGGGCGATGACCGTGGCCGCGGTGACCAAGGTCGCGACGACCAGGTTCACGGCGGCCAGGAGCACGAGGAAAGGGTCGCCCCTTCAGGCGACCACTTCTGCCCGTTCCACCAGGCGGTCGGCCACGACCTCCGCAATTGCCGAACATGGGCATACCGCCTGGAGAAGTTCTACAACGGTGAAGGCCCCATGCCCACTCTCCCGGGAAAAGGCGAGAGTAGCAAGGGCAAGGGTCCTGCGCATAGCGACGATGATGACATGGGTTATCAGGAGCCCCGCAACCACATAGCCGTGATATTCGAGGGCTCCTCCGCCTACAAATCCCGCAGGGATTTGAAAGAGGCGGCGCGAGAGGTTGGCCACATAGCTCAGGGCAAGCCACCCGTGCAACAGCTCAAGTGGTCCGATGTGGGGAACCGTCCCCAGGACTCCACTGATTCACCCAAATGTGCGGTACATCTCATGTGAATCAAGGGAACCTCGGGCGTTCCACGATTATACCCGTGTTGGCCCCAGGATAGTTCGCCAACACGAGCATTCTCATCCAACAGTTGACATCACAACGCATACACAATTATCGGAAGCATAAGCGTTATTACATTCCAAAAGTAGGACTGCTGTCCATAACGACATATTTAAAGTTATTACACCAAGTAGCAGCGGAAATCACAAGATAGATAACAAAAGAGCCAGCATGGCATGCCCCCAAACCCTCAGGCAACCAACTAGGGCAAGAACGGCGACTAAACGTTAGCATTGTCGAAATCCGCCCGGTAAAGTCCCCAGCAAGGCCTCATCCTCACCTGCAGCAAGTGGACAATCCGATTGAGTACAAAGAGTGTACTCGCACAATAATATACATTGCATGTTGATTTCTAGCTGCATGTGGTTGCTACATCAAAGGAAGGCAAAATGGCAATTTCAGCATAAAGCAATATTTGGGGTAAATTGTAAACATGTATAGATTGAAAAGAATTGCATTTCGTAAACATTTGCAAGATCTAATACATAATATAACATCATCATAATCACATTCATATCATGCCTTCAAGCATTCTCCGAAACATGAGTTCCATCGCTCATGTTCAATTACACACACAAGTACTACAATACTCATGTCTTTTTCCCACTCCCATCCCATTCTTACCAAAACCTTAATACTCGCCCAGTGACTGACAAATCAAGCGATCGTCCTTAACCATGGACGCGGCTATTCGAATAGTTTAAACTCTGCAGAGGTACGACTTTACCCACACGACACGCCACACTCATAAGCCAAGCTATTAACACATTTCCTTGGATGTGTCGGCCGGGGTGAACGTGACAAACCATTTTCCAGTATGCATGGTAGTGTATCTAAACCATCCGAATGACTGTGACCCTTGATCCCGCGTGCCCAGTGCTCGATGTGTGTGGATCAAGGAGTACACCCGTTGTTGGACATCCCCAACTCAACAAAGTTCGAGGACTCGAGAACATTCCTGGCGCTCCACTAAGCCTGTGGAATTCCGCGATCATTCATAACGCTCCACTAAGCTCAAGGAATCCAGTGCACATGGTTTACATAACCTAGTCATACATAAGTACTTGGTTACCGGTCCCATAAACGGCATGTGGTTCACACGATAGTTACTCAAAGAGACGTCACCAGGATTCAATCCTTAAGGTCCTTAACCAATATCTCTACTCATTAACCAACATTTGAAACCATCATCATTAAATAAATCTTGATCATTGCGACCGATGGATTAAGTCCATCTATCGCGGTTTCTAACGATATTCTAAGCATGGCTAAGCAATTCGTACGAACCCATATAATAAGAATAAACCCTCCTCCTAGGGCGACAATAGAACACGAAAGGAACATGGCAAGGGGATAACATCACAATGTGGCAATAGCTAAGAATTCTATCCCATCATAGTTGTAATTGAAAGTAAGCATGCAATTGATAAAATAATTTCAACAATATAAATTTCAAATAGTAGGAGCAATCATGGTCAAGGAGTAAAGTAGTGCCTTGCTGCTCGTTCTTGACTTCGAAAGCGTAGTCGTACTCGGGAGTGCCTTCCGAAGCATCAATACCTAACGAAAAAATCCAAGTCCATAAACACCAAATCAAGAATTCCAAAGATGCACATGATTAAAAGATGCATGATATGCTCATGATGCGTAATACTAATTATAGTAGGAAAGTACCAATTGAGTTTGTAAAGTTTGGACTTGGGTGTCAAAAGTTCAAGCCTTATGGACATTTTATCAGATTATGTTCGGAGTATCCGAGTGTCAACTCGGAATGTCCGAGTGGACCCCCTCGGTCTAGAGCTAAATTCTATTCGGACTATCCGAAATTTTATTCGGAATATCCGAATGGTTCGGAATGTCCGGGTGAAACCTCGGACTATCCGAGCAGACCCTCTCGGCATAGAGCTAAATTCTACTCGGACTATCCGAAGGGTGTTCGGATTGTCCGAGTGAAGCCTCGGACTATCTGAGCTGGCTTCTCTGTTTCAAAACAACTACTTGTCCAGTGGTCTCTACATTTCATAGGGATGGACTAGGACTTCAAAGGAATGGACTAGGGTAGAATCTCACCACTACAAGGTTGCTTTTGCACTTGGTGACGGTTGGTTTCGGCGAGAGAATGATGAAAAGTGTCACAACGCCGGTTCTCGCGGTTCGTCTCCTCCTAGCTCATGTAGACGACGATGACCTCGCTTGCTCGTGCTTGCAACAGTAACTAGCCTTCCTCCTCAAGCTTCCATATGGCATGCGCGACCCGATTCAATGTGTGGTAATGGATTCCATGGAGAAGAAGGAAATGAGTCACAATGGCAAAATTTTCAGAATATGGTGAGAAAGAAAAATTGGTTGCTACTCACCCAAAACTTGGTGCCTCAAGAATCCAATTGGATGGATTTGAAGCTCTTGACCTCGGCTTCAGTGGTATAACATGCATAAGCTCAAACTCAAGCTTGGAGAGGATTTGTGGGGGAGAATGGCAAGAGTGGGAGAAGAACACTCTTGCTGTTTTTCAGGTTTTAGAGCAGCAAATGAGCTGGTGGGGAGGAGAAACCAATGTGGAGAACCTTATATATGGCTGCCCACTCATGCTTACATGTGGGGCTAGGTCCCACATGTCATAGGGTGAGAAAAAAGGGTGGGTATGAGTGATTGAAGTGAGAAAAGGCATGGAGAGGATGTGCAGCCCACAAGTTCCCATGCAAGGTAGGTCCCATGTGTCATTGATGGGTTAGGTAAGTGGGTAGAGGTGAGTAAAGTAAGAAATGGTGTAATGGGTGTGTGCAGCCTATTCCCCTCTCTCTTATGATCATGGCCCACATGTCATTGAGTGAGGTAAAATAACCCATGTGCAGTTTGGAAAACAATTTTTAGGACTTTGTTACTCCCTCTTTATGCAAGATGAATGTCCTAACACTTGTATGATTATAATTAAATGAGGATGTAATGATATTATGGAAGACGTTAGCATGACAAGCCTCGCTTACCGGATTAACGAAAATTGGGCTGTTACAAGCCCTCCCCCCTTAAAAGACGCGCTACTCGAGCTTGGTTATCCACACCTCGTGCTCGGCGTGTAGCTGGGCCACGGCCTCGGGGACCTCCATCGCCGCGTCAAAATCCTCCAAGGTCTTCTGGAGGAGCTGCAGGCGGGAAAACCTCAGACGCCGCCCCTAAGACACGAAGAAACGGGAAATCACGACAGTAGCAAGAGAAACACCCTCACCTGGGCAACGCCCGCACTGAGATTGTCCCGAAAGCGCCGGGTAACTTCGCGCCCCCGAAGATCTTCGAGGCTCGGCAGGGGGCTGCGGACTTCCCCAGAATCCTTCCAAGAAGGCAGGCTGACTGAGGATGACGAATCATCCCCCCGGGCATGAGGTTCGCCTCGGGGCACCACGCCCCCCTCCTGGGCATTTGGCCCGCTCAATGTCTTCTCGCTGTCCGCTCGAGCATGTTGTTCGTCCGGGGCCGGCGGGGCGTCCTCCCGAGCATGCGATTCGTTCAGGACGGGCGCCGTCTCATCCCGAGCACGCTGTTCACTCGGGGGCCCCGCGCCTCCACCTCGGGCAGGCGACGCGCCCGAGCATCCCGAGCCTTCGTGGGCGGCTTTTTCACCCAAGGCCGCGGGGTCGACCTCCTCCTTTCCTCCTGAGCCCTCCGCGCTAGGGGGCAGGGAGCCCGCCCTGGGGAAGCGTTCCCTCCGGGGCAGGGGGGTCCACCTCGACCGGGTCATCGGCGACGAACCTTTCCACCGCCTCTACGCCCTCCGCCATTACGATGTCGGCGGGTCGGCGAGCACCCCCGCTAAGACACGATCAATGAGCTCGTGAGCCATTTTACGACAGTTGTAGTGACCCGAATTCACCAATTCGGATCCACCGTGTATGCCGCACTATTCCTAGGATCAACGCTAGTGCACACGGCTTAACATTGGTAAGCATCACATCATACACAACGATAATAACAATAAAACTTCATTTATTTAATATAACTAGTGTATGATCTTATGTTCACTTACATTTATTCGGCCTCATAGGGCAAGACTAAGATGAAATAAGACAAATCAGCGGAAAATCGTAGAAGACGTAGTGACTCATCAAGACACCACAAAGGCCGACAAGGCTTGGCCTAGTGACTCGCGTCCACCGAAAGTCCTCCTCAAGCACAAAGCGATGACTCCTCCAATCGTTGTTGGTTGTTAAGCAAGGGTGAGTACACCAACACGTACTCAACAAGTTGTGCATGTAATGCATTTCTATTATAACTATATGCGAGCTTATTCCAAAGGAATGGTTAAGTGGCTCATAAGCGATAGCGGCGCTTCAAACATAAACCATATATAGATTGAAAAGACAAGAAACAAATAATAATAAGTAAATAGATTCCATTGTTTCTCAAATCAAACCCAAGTTCTCCATCCTAGATCAAGTTCCATTATCCACATGGCATCCCGCCATCCCATCCGATTGACAAGTTTTAATTAACTACCCTTGATTGTAATTCGAGCATTGCTCAATACCGTGAGCACGGCTATCCTAATAGATTGTACACTCTGCAGAGGTTATGCACTTTACCCACACGATATAACCATGCACCACACAAAGACGATTATAACAAAGCCTTTACAATGCATCCTCTTAACCCAAGCTACCCGCTAAGGTTTCAACACTGAAGGGCTAAAACCACATAGCAGGGGCCCCCTCTTGCGCCATGTGAGTTTCTCCAGAACCCCTGACTCACACCACCAAGATAGCACTTAAGTTAAGCATTTGCAAATTAGTCACTAGGTTGCCCCATAACAAGCGTGTGGTCGCAAGTTTGACTCAGTCAAAGGCTCGCAAGGTTAAGTCCTTAGGATTGATTAAAGCAAGACTTACACATACCCTTTCTCGCCCATCGGGCCCACCCTGGCACCCTTGCCCCTTCCACTTGCTTTAATCTAAAGTGATTACCTCCCGGTTGGTTACCAAGCATCACATGCTTATCACAAATCAACATCGTTGTGTGACCTCCACCCACGACAACTCAATCTCTTCGTGCATCCACACATGATACACAAATTAACATCATCGTTCCATATTCCATTAGTCAAGATTATTAACCATTAATTCATGAACACGTGATGACGTAGCATGGCTAAGCAGTTCTATTCCGATCTATCCATCCATGTTGATTTTCTATTAACCAACTATAATTAACCAACCTAGGGTGACAAGTGGATCATGGCATACAATTATCAAGGTAGGGTATAACTCAAAAGGTACCATAGCTAATCCCAAAGTTAAGTTGAAATCATTTATACGCATGAAATAACAAGTGATAAAGTAAATCAAAATAGCATGCAATCTAGTTTATGGGTGCAACATGATCAAAGCACAACTTGCCTTCGTTAAGTTCCTACTCTGGTCTGGAAATAATTCACGAGCCGAGAAATCCTTCCAAGCCTCGCACAATTCAACGTCTCTACGAATCGAGAGAGAAAAGCAAATAAAACCAAAACTAACGAGCAAACAAACTCAAAAATTCAAATAAAAATCACCATTAAATAGATCTAAATTTTACAAAAATTTGAAGACTGGAATCGTCCAATTCCGAGTTCGAATGCAAAAGTTATAAGGTTTTGAAGTTTGAAAAATACTGAAAATACCTCTAAATCATAAATTCCGAATTTCGCGAATTAATTTTATTTTGAAAAATCCAGTTTTTCCCACCCGAACCGTACGGCGCGACGCGGCTGATTATGGGCCGTTGATCTCGTGATCGACGGCTCACGCTTACCCGTGAACTTCCCTATTCACCCGACGACGTGGCGAGATCTTGTCCGTCCGTTGACGATCTGACGACCCACAGAGCTCTCGATCCGGCGAGGCGTTGAGGCGGCGCAACTTGCCGGGCTTGAAGACGACGACGCACTCCGCGGCGCTCCGGTGCTCCCCGGCGAGGTAGAAGTGGTGATTCGGATGCGGCGCAGCACAAGGGACTCGAATCCAGCCTCGCCTTGGCGGATGAGTTACCGGCGACGACGAAAACGCAACGCAACTCCCTTCGATACTCGGCGAGGCTTGAAGTCCTCCGTGCTCCTCGGCGGCGCATGAGGGAAACGAAGCGGCGACTCAAGGTGAGTTTCGGGGAGGGGTGCGGCTCCTTTTATACCCGGTCGGCGGCGCTAAACTCGGAAGGTAAGGCGGCAGAATCTGCTCGGATCGTGTTGCACTCCGCTTGAAAGACTTCCGATTCCTTGCCAAATTCGGCGCCAACACCAGCGATTCGAATCGGCCATGACTCACTTTCCAAATCCCGGCGGTAACTCGGCGGCAACCGTACTCTCCTACGCGGCTACGCCATCCATGTGCGACACCTTCAGTCGAGATGGCCAAGTCCCGGCCGAACACGTCGCGCGGCTTTACAGTCCGGATTCGAAAGACCCGCTCGAACACGATTCAGCCCGGACACGTCGGCACTAGCTCCAATTCACGATCGAGTTCCTTCGGTAGAGATGGCCGAGTTCCATCCGAACACGTAGCACCTACGAGAGTCTTCGGTGAAACCCAACCGGACATGACCCAACCGAGCCATCCATTGCACGATTGAACAGCTACAACGCATTTCTAGAAAAAGGAATCAACTATTAGCACTAATCTTGTCTAATGGTCATTTAGCATATTTGTTTGGAGTCTGTACAAGTTAGTGTATGCATGGTCAGTGGCATGTACGTGTAGTACATGTGGTTCGTTGTGCATGTAGCATGCAGATTCTAGTTCGATGGTTGCAGCTGTGTGGTCCAAGTTAAGTGGCGAGTGGCCAGATGATTTAGCCGAGTCTTAGAATAATTAGCTAGTGTGCATGCAGTCAGTGCTAATCCAACTGTACCAGATAATCAATTCGGTTCCTAATCCGATTCCATCCCGGAGAGAAAAGAAATATTTCCAAAAATACTTCGAGACCTTCTATCCTCAAATAAAATATTTTTAGGCAGTCTTTATTTTAAATTTCCCTTTTAATTATTTCTTATCAAAAGCCATATATATTAATTCAAAAATAATTCAAATAAATCTCAGAAGAGCCAATAACTCCAGAAAATTCACAACAATCATAATCGCAATAAAACAATATTTATTACTTGAAAAGCCAAAATTTGGGATGTTACAACAGTCCGGGAAAGTCCTACGAGCTATTTCGCCCACGTCAGGAGAGTGGGGTTAGCTCGGATAAGTGAAGCAAAGGGCAAGGAAAGCAAGGAAAAGCGAACCTTAAGGCTCACCTTCGGCCTGGCCCTCGTTGTCACCTTCGGGGGTTGGCGCCGCCATCACAAGTTTGGCCTTCTCCTTCGCGGCGCTGCTGATCCTCGCCAGGAGGGGGTCGACTTTCTCCATATCAACCGCCTCCAGCGTCTTCCTCGAGCGCCCGCGTCTCACCCTGAGGGGCTGCGCGTCCTCCTCGTCCTCCTCCTCGACGGCGGCCGCGGCCTCGAGCTCTAAAGCTTCTCAAGCCTCGGCGACTCGTTTGAGCTTGGCCTGGAGCTCGGCCGCCTCCTCCTGCAACCTCTTACTTCGCTGCACAGGTTCCTCGGTCGGGCCTTCTCCTCGAGGCTGCTCCAGGGGCTCCTTGCAGTAATTCTCCAACCAAGCATTCAGGCTGCTTACCTCCTTCCGATCGGCAAACCACCGAGTTGCTAGACGAGCTCGCCCGCTTCTTAGTCAGTCGTGTGGTGGCCGGTGGCGGGGCATGCCTCTTGCCCCTTATGCTCTTAGTCTGGCGGCAGTACGATGCCGATTGCCGCCACCAAAACTGAGCTCTTGGACCGCCAGCTCCAGAGCGAGCTTCTCCTGTCAGAAGGCAAAAACGCGTTAGAAGAGCCCGGGACGCTTTCCCCGAGCATGGACCAAAAAAGTAGCTTACCACGTCGCCCCGCTCAAGCACGTTGCTCGAGACTTGCCGCTTGCACTCGAGCTCCTTACCCTTAGGGGTGCCGAACATCTCGGCAATCCTCTTCTCCGTCCAGTCGAAGCCCGGAGCTGTTGTTGGCCAGCAAATAAAGTCAGCACGGGCCCGGGCGGCGGAAGCAAAGCAAAGAATCTCCAAGGTCGTAGAGCTTACCAGAGGTGCTCTCCCGGGTCATGTCGTCCCATCCGGCGATCTCGTAGAAAGGGTGCTCCCTCCTCCTCAGAGGGGACACCCTGTTCCGGAGGAAGTCGCGGGAGATATCCCAGCCAGTGAGCCCCATGTTTGTGAGCTCGCTGATCAGCATCAATGTCCGCTCCTCCTCAGGCGCGATGGGCGGGCGCGGGGTTTCGACGTGGCGCGCCGCCGTCTCGGCGTAGCGCAAGGAGCTCCCCTTCGCTTTCCGCAGATAGAACCAATTGTCGACCCAGCCGGCCACCGAGTCCTTGAGGGAGAAGGGGGGTACTCATACGGGCGATTGCCCCGCAGGCGGAAGTACAGGGCACCGGTGCGGGCGGCGCTCCCGGTACGAAACAAGGAATAGAAATGGAAGAAGAGGCTTGGCGTAGGAAGGATGCCCACAAAACCCTCGCAAAGATGGGCGAAGATTGTCAGAGCGAGGATGGAGTTGGGGTTCAAATGAGTAAGCTCGCACACTCACAATGCACGAGTACGCTTCCAGGAATTTGCTCTCGGGCATTCGAAGCCCGTTGGTGATGTACAGCTCACACGCCACTATCTCGTCGTTGCAACAGCAACCTGACCTCGCCGGCACCGCCAGAGAGCCCCGTCAAGGTACTCGAAGTCCCGGAGTGCCCGAAGCCTCTCCCCGATAGACTTGCTCACACCGAACTTCGCCATGGGAGGAGTTGGAGGAGAGAGCGTCGGGGCAGCAGAAGGAGGTTTGGGAGACGAAATGCTTTTTCGAGTCTAGTCGCGAGTCGTGAGAGCGAAAAGTTTGCAAAAATTATTCCCGCCGGATATTTATAGGCGGAGAAGTCGAGTGGGCGGGAAAACCGCTCCGTCTGCCGATGGCCGACACGTGGCGGTTCAGTCTCCGAAACCGCCCTGCGGCGGCGCGCTCCCCAAAGAACTGTCAGAGCCGTACCTGTGAAGCTTCGCGGAGAAGGAACCGTTGCGGCCTTTTGCCTTCGTAGCGGTGTTTCGGTCGAGCCACGACTAAAGCCGACCCAGCTCCGTCACGAAGGCTCTCGTTCCCGAGCGGGCGTTGCTCGGATGCTGCGGTAGCCATTCGCCGCAAAGATCCTCGTTCTCGAGCGAGCGTTGCTCGGATGCCGCGGTAGCCCTCCGCCGCAAAGATCCTCGTGCCTGAGCGGGCGTTGCTCGGATGCTGCGGTAGCCTTCGCCGCGGGGTTCCGGTCCCTTGTCAAGAGTCAGGAGGCTTAAGGCGGTGGGCGGTTGAAGCAGCGCCGCCGCCGACCTCGGGGCTAGCTAGCCGGGGTTGAATATTCTCCATAGACGACCATCGCACCCCGGCGGCCCCGGGCATGTCCTTGCTCGGGCCTCGTTCCCCAAGAAAGGTCTTCGGGCCGCCCGACCTTCGGGCTGTCCTCCGTCGACCGCCATGCTCGCCCCCGAGCATGGCTACTCGGGGATCCTCGACCTAGCGACCCGGTCCGACTGAAGGAACCTCGAGCTTTGCCCAAAAGCCGGGCACGGTCTACGAGGGCGGCGCGGCGTTAACTGCGTGGCGGCTCGAAGGTCTGCAAGCGCCAGAGAGGCTACGCCCGCGGTCTCCGCACGCCATTTCGCCTCATCGCACCCATGTCGCGTTGCGCCGGGTGAAACGCGAACAGCGATCGCGCCACGTCCGAACATAGAGAACGCCCCTTGTAATGAATGCTTTGTCGCCTGTAAACCCCTATAAATACCTCCTCGCGCGAAGGAAAGGGTGTTGGGGTTCATTTTCACATCTCATCTCTACTTGTACGTAGTACTTGTAATCCACCTTCACACATCAGTGCAACCACTGGACGTAAGGCTATTATCTCCCCTGTGAGGCCTGAACCAGATAAAAAAGAGATCCCTTGCTCGTTGTGATTGCCTTAGCTACCTCGATCTGTAGCCCGGTAGGACCTCGGACGCTATACCCCCCGCGAAAAAGGGGCCTTAGGTTGATCCCTCATTCAACAAGTAAGCTCGGCAGGGGACTGGTTCCCGAATCGTCGACAATCTCCTTTCCATCTCCTCTAGGCGCTTTCTGGGAGGCTGAGCATTGCACGGCCTTTATAGATTGGCTCTGTCGCTATTTCACATAGCGACAGAGAGCGTGTCGCCAATTCAAATAGCTACAGAGGAGTATTTTTGTTATCTTTTCACTATATTATTTTTGTAAATATTATCCGAGTAAATAACATCAGTAACAAAGATGGTCCACGTCACCCCTATACTATCCGAGCCAACAAAATATGTATCGGAAAATAATCCGCGTCGATTAGAAACTCATACATTGTTGCCAGAGTTACATAAGAGTCAAGCTCTCTTAATTAGAGAATATTGTGCTTATATAGGCCCTGCAGGTTGTTTTTGTAAATCTAGCCCCCACAAATGCTTTTGCAAAAATAGTCACCTCCCCTATCACGGAAGGCGTGGCATGCCGCACTCAGGGAGGGCAGGAGGTGGCCGGAATGCAGTTGCGTGTGGGAGCACGTCACAGCGTGGGTGGGCAGCCAGGAGGGGCAGCATGCACGAGCGGGGGACCGACGGACCGTAGTTCCTGCACAAGGGTAGTGTGTTCGTTCCGCATCCTCCCGCACTCCCACGCACAACCGCGGCACTCGACGCCTCCCGCACACCTCGGGCGCGACAAGGGATATATATCGTCTACTGTGTCTTTTGCGGTACAGGAGGTGGTTATTTTTGCAAAAGTGTTTAGTGGGAGTTAGATTTGAAAAAAAAATGCTGCTGGGGCTAGATTGCTCTTAATTACAGATCGTCCGTTACCACCAATTTCTCAGCATGATAACAACGCTGGCTATAGCCGTAGCCTCTGTTGCACGCAGGTCGACATTGCTTCCGTGAAGTTATCAAATAATCGACGGTCGTTTACTTTTGTATTCAAACTTTGACCCTAATTTTCACCACTAGATACGTAAATACTAATTTTTTAGCGAGTTCAATGTCCTAAGTTTCAACTTTAACTTGGTGTTCACGCACACGAGCACGTTAGTTTTGCTAAATTGACTATGCCGAATTTGCAACTAGCAGTACGTGCCGACGATGGTTCCTGTATATAAAATTTAAAATACCTGTCGTACACAGCCCTCTATCCATAGGATAAATCAATAATTTAAACTCAGGTATATGACGTGCACGAACGAAGAAGCGGTATGACAAGAAGCAGAATGATGGGAAGGGTGGCGTGACTCCACGGTCCACCGCCGTCAGCGATATGACGATATTAGGAATTTTTTTTTTTTCATGGTAGCCATACCCGGAATAAGCTCATGTTGTTTTTTGCGAGCTCAATGTCCTAAGCTTCAACTTTACTTGGCGCTCACGCACATGAGTACGTTGGTTTGCTAAATTGACTATACCGAATTTGCAAATAGTAGCAGGTGCCGACGATGTTTCCTCAATAGAAATTTAAAATACCTACCTAGCGAGCTATTGGCTTAAATTACCTCAGCGCATACGTGCACTAGCATTACTAGTTTTAGTTTGCTTAATTGTTTCGCACTTTAGACTATTAATTTCCTTAGAGAAATATATCCGGTAGTAACGTGACTTCTGACCTACAAATGAGAAAATGAATCTGTCTTCAGTTTCATCAGTCTCATGCAAGGTTTCTGTCGGGGATTGGGAATTTCCCGTAGACGACCATCGTATCTCGGCAGCTGGCCAACAGCCGACCATATTTGCCCTTGGACGTTGTTCTCAAGGAAGGTCTCCGGATGGCCCAGCCTGCAGGCCCACCTCGTCCTCTGTCAAGTTCGCCCGAGCATGCTTGCTCGGGAAAGTGCGGCTGGCGACCAAGACAGAAGAAGAGTCCCAGGATCGACCAAAAAACCGGGCACGCACCTCAAAGTCGACGTGGCCTTAATTACGCTGGCGTCAAGGATCGAAGACCTGCGACACCGCGATCTGCATCTGTACCTTACGTCGTCTTGTGCGGCGGAAACAAAGGAACAGCTCCATACGTCGGAATAAAGATGTACGCCCTCTGTAATAAATGTAGTATCGCTATAATCCCCTATAAATACCTCCTCGCACGAGGGGTTTGGGGTTCGACTCCTTCTTACTTGTCCCCCCATACATAGTAGTCGCTCGCTGGGGTCGGGAGGATAGACTTTAGACCTCCTAGGACCCTCGAGCAAACACCCTGTAATCCATCCTTGGAAACTAGTGCCATCACTGGACGTAGGGTTATTATCTCCGTCGCGAGAGGCCCGAACTAGACAAAAAGGATCCCTTGTTCGTTGTGTCCTCAAAATACGTAGCTCGGCAGGCCCTCAGACGTTACACCCTCCGCGGAAAAGGGGGCCTAGGTTAATCCCTCATTCAACAAGTAAACTCGGCGGGAGACCGGTTCCTGAATCGTCGACAGTTTCAATTTATAAAATTCTTACAAGGTACTGTACCATTTACGTTCTTTCTGTTTTTTATTTTTGATATATAACAAATGAAGTTCAATGTTTTCCATATATTTGATTGATTATACAAAAAATGTAAATATTTTTAAAAATTTGTAGAATAGTTACGAGGCAATTTTAAGCTCTCATAGAAAATTTGAAACATGATAATACTCGAGCAAATTTATAAAATTCGACAAGGTTACTATCTAAAGTATGTTCATTGTGTTTTTAATTTATTAAAGATAACAAATGAAGTTCAATTCTTTTGAAAATTTTTATATATAATTCTAGACTGATAAGTATGATACCATAAATTTTCAGAGCATGATTAAGTTTGTACAATTTTATAAAAATCTTAAAGTGTTTCTACTTAAATTATAGAATACCTCAAATTTTTTGTTTTTCAATAAATTTTATGGAAGATGACTTTCTTAAGAGTTATTGAGCTAAATCCGATCAAATTCAGTCCTTAAAAGTTAAAATCCGGTCAAAATATCTTGTACCGGCCTTGACTGATTATATGGCACTTACCTCAGCCAATCACAAGTACATATAGTACACGATTCGATGGAGGAAAGGAGCCTACATTTTGACTACTCTGTTTTTAGTGCTGACGTGCATTACTGGTTTTGCTTACCTCATTGATATCCTCGGCCTAAAGAAAACCTCATCTTTGGCTTATGAAAAGTCGAATATCAAGATCAAATCACATTATAAAGACAATTAGCCGGAGTCACTTTAATTATTCATTTCTTTCCAATAGCTTGTGCGTGCGTTTGGATCTTTTGGTGCAGAGACCGAGCGTTTGCTCGGGGTGGTGAGGAACGTCAGTGGGTGACCCATCTGTCCTTGTTCGAGTTTTGCTCGACGCATGCGCTCACGAGAGCCGTGTACAGCTTGGCTGTTATTTCTCTCTTTTCTTTAAGTGAATGCTAGAGTTATTACTAGTTCTGCTTACCTTATTGATATCCTTGGCCTTAAGAAAATCTCATCTTTAGCTTATGAAAAGTCGAATATCAAGATCAAATCACATTATAAAGACAATTAGCCAGAGTCACTTTAATTATTCATTCCTTTCCAATAGCTTGTGCGTGCGTTTGAATCTTTTGGTGCAGAGACCGAGCGTTTGCTTGGGGTGGTGAGGAACGCTAGTGGGTGACCCATTTGCCCTCGTTTGAGTTTCGCTCGACGCGTGCACCCGCGAGAGCCGTGTACAGCTTGGCTGTTGTTTCTCTCGTTTCTTAAGTGAATGCTAGAGTTATTACTGGTTTTGCTTACCTCATTGATATCCTCGGCCTAAAGAAAACCTCATCTTTGGCTTATGAAAAGTCGAATATCAAGATCAAATCACATTATAAAGACAATTAGCCGGAGTCACTTTAATTATTCATTTCTTTCCAATAGTTTGTGTGTGCATTTGAATCTTTTGGTGCAGAGACCGAGTGTTTGCTCGGGGTGGTGAGGAACGCCAGTGGGTGACCCATCT
The DNA here is from genome assembly GCA_036346375.1 of Guadua angustifolia. Lineage (NCBI taxonomy): Eukaryota > Viridiplantae > Streptophyta > Magnoliopsida > Poales > Poaceae > Guadua > Guadua angustifolia. The sequence continues at coordinate 25,924 of JAYEVE010001047.1, read as the reverse complement.
ATCCTCTTTTGAGTTTCGCTCAACATGCGCTCGCGAGAGCCATGTACAACTTGGTTCTTGTTTCTCTCTTTTCTTAAGTGAATGCTAGAGTTCTTGATCAAATTTCAAAAATAAATCTTTTGGTGCACATATGGTAATGACAAAACATGGACTAACTAAGGAAATTAGAGCAAGTGGCACAGCAAGATGATAAAATTTTAGTTATCGTGTACCAAGGGAGTAGAATGGGTTGAACAGCAGAGAAATAGTCATAAACCATAACAACTAGATGTGCAATAGGCCTGCGCATTGCTGCAGGCGGAAGAATTATTGAGATAGGCAAAGATTTTAATAGAGAGATAAATATTTTTTAGGAATACCTTCAAAAAAACAAAAAATCTCTAAAAAGCTTTAATATCTAAAAATATATTTTTCTTTTAATTTTTTTAAAAAGTATTGTAGCAAGATCATTCTCGTTCCTATAGTTTCTCAAAGGAGCAGGGGACACGTGGGGAGATCGACCCTATCGTACCTCCAAAAATAATGAGTTATATAGATAACAATGGTTTGATAGGATTGCTACTTGAACTAAGCACCGAGTTGGCCTACTCAAAAGACATCTTATATAATCGGGGTAATTAACGTTACCTCTATGAATTTTTAAAATCATTATTTTTCTAGCTTACATGTAACTTATTTATTTTTCAAATTTGATCTTTTCATAATGTAATTACAAAAATGATCCTATCTTCGACTATAGAAGCATTGAAATATAATACATGTCACTTTCCGCGCTCTCTAGCACTCTCGTAGAGCTTGGCAAAGCCACCGAAGCTACCGAACTCTAGGAGAGTGGTAGGAGAATAATGAACTCTGAATTTTTGTACTTTCCAAATTTGAGAAAAGAAATTACACGCGAGGTAAGGCTAGGAGAATAATGAACTCTGAATTTTTGTACTTTCCAGCACAGAATCCGTATGGTGGCGTCCAAGCGACTAGGATAATAATGAACTCTGAATTTTTGTACTTTCCAAATTTGAGAAAAGAAATTACACGCAAGGTAAGGCTAGGAGAATAATGAACTCTGAATTTTTGTACTTTCCAAATTTGAGAAAAGAAATTACACGCAAGGTAAGGCTAGGAGAATAATGAACTCTGAATTTTTGTACTTTCCAGCACAGAATCCGTACGGTGGCGTCCAAGCTGACCAAGCCATAGGACATAGGACATCTGAAACTATATAGATAGGGTTTCCGGCCACGCAGTCAAAGACAAAAGTTGGAGGCTTGGAGCATCTCAAGGAAAAAAAAAGGTCGAAGTCTTGGAGGTTGAGGCACCAACCGAGGCAAACAAAAATCAAGCATATATTTCATGTCTCTTCCCCTATTCTGACCATACAGGACAATATATTTTACTCTTGCTCTAATCTTAAAATTGTTTGAACGGGTCTTAACAATGTCACGAAGCTGTATTATTATCTAGAAATATTACTATCTTTACGGCGGAGATAATCGGTGCACTCTTAGACCTTCTACATTCTCAGATTTGCGAAAAGGCCCCCAGAGTTATCAGGAATAGCGGCGAGTTCTGAGTAGTGTTCTAAACATGTTGCAACAAACCGATGGCTTATTCGTGCATGCATAGCTACTTCAACATTTTTTTTTGTAGGTAGTTTTCTTTCAATCAATAGTTTGATCCTTAATAGTATCAGTTTGGCCAGCCATTGGTAGTCAAATTGTTGAGGCACACCTTAGGTTGCTCCACTGACGGATGCAACATGTTCAAATTCGACCTACTGTGTTTATAAACAATTTTCTTTTCAACTTGAAGTATACCATTTTCATTTCCCATGCATGAATGTTTTTCTGAACAAAAATAGATAAGATCATATGGCATCTATTACTCACAATCACCTAAATTTAAGGTTGCATTGTGAAATTTAAAATTTGGTAATGTAATTATGCCACAGAGTAGAAAACTTGTGACAAAATAATTTGTGCGATGTAGTATTGACGTATCACATGTAAGAAAACAGAGACATGACAACCATTTTTCTTATTTTCCTGTTCCACATTTTGTTTCTTCTCTTTACAGGAGATGGTACATCGGTATATATTTACATGGACTTTATTCACGGGGAAAAGACCCTATGACCCGACTAGCGTAGCCTTGACAGTGACGTTCCTCCGGGGGTAGGAGAGTCCTTTCTTTGATGTAGTCCCAACTTCTATGTCTCAATATATTTTTGAATTTATAAGAGGTATTTTTAATGGTCTAAATTTAGGGTGTGTTTGGTACGGTTCAGCTCTATTAGATTCATAGATTTGGTGGAGCTGGGTATTCCTAATTTTATCATATTCGTGGAGCTGAAATTGTGAGTACATTAAGAGAGTTTAGATGGATCATCTTGTTTACATTTTATACTAAAAATATAAACTTAATTTATTTTATTTTAGCCTACAAGTTTCAGATCTCAGGTAAAATTAGGATCTAGAGCTCTACCAAATAGGCTCTTAGTAGTCAAGTAATGGCCATTATTGCAGTTGGTATCTTGTGGAATAATATTCCATTACTAATTAAGCGAAATATTGTCGGATAGAATATTGGGTAGAATACTAAGGAAAAAAAATACAGTTACATGCTGGTGAAATCAAGCAGTTCATTCTCTAGGAGTCTAGGTGACCGATTTTTTGACGGGCAGTTTACCCTTTATGAAATGGTAGGTTTCCTTACGATAGTTGCCCGATGGCCAAGGTATCCACAAAGTAAAAGGTAGAAATCATTCTCTTTTTTTTACCAAAAAGAACTGCATAGGTAAATATACAAACATGGGATATCAATACTATATTATTTCTTTTAATTTTTGGAGTAAATTGCATTGCAAGTCACTGAACTTCTAAGAAAGTATCGCTTAGGTCCTTGAACTTGAAATTAGTCCAGTGGGTCCGTAAACTTGCAAAATTGTGTCAATTAGATCATTTCGACCTTTTTTTTTGCGAAGAGATCATTTCAACTTTTACTTTTATTGTATGGATAATCGATTTGAAGGACCCACGTTAGTTTTGGACCTTCATTTTACTAGCTAGTGTGTTAACAATGTTAGTTAATTATAAAGTCGACATGTCCTAAGTGATACAATGTCCTAGTTCGGAACTTAAAACAAATGACACTTTATTTCAAATTTAGGGACATAACAAGTTATTTTCTAAGTTTACGGATATAAGATTAAGACTTAATCTACTTTAAGGGCATCAGTGAGTTTCGCAACTCACGGATGCCCAAAAAACTAAAGAAGTTCCGAAAAAAATATTGCTTTGAAAAAAGTTAAGAAAAAAATCAATCTAAAAATTTTTTGACGAGAAAAAATGATTTGAAAAATCAATTGAGAAAAATTATGCTTTGAAAAAACCATTTAACAAATAAAACCAATTCTCAAAAAATATTTTGAGAAAAAACCAAAATTGATTAAAAAATCAATCGAGAGAGAAATTCAGATAAATACTACCCTTTCCATTCAGAAATATAAGACCTATAGTTTGCATGATCTTGTTTAGAAATATAAGGCTTACATTTGAGCTTTTCTTACTATACATCTATTTATTATCTCTCGATTATATATATTTATTCATTACTAGCACATACAAAATATTATCTCCTTTTTCAAGACAATTAAGTAGGGTATCTAAGTTATTTTTAGTTATAACTTTCTTAATTTCACCGTAATATCTTAATCCTTGTGTAAAGTCAAAATACGATATATATTTTTGACGGGTGTAGCAGATTGGAAGTGTATGTTAATACGATCCGCCGCTGCATGTTTAGGAACCACCAAATCACCAATACAGACGCAGTATACAACTTCAACCAGACGAGGACTACCTAAAGTAAGTCTTCGTTTGAGAAGATTCTTTGAAATTTCCTCCAGAAGAAAGCTTCTCGCACGCCTGTCTTCAAAGCTGAAACTTGTGTATATAAGATCATACGCACATCCTGAATTCTGATCAACTTACGCTTAATTACTGGCTTCCTCAGAAACAAAGCACACAGAGACGAGTTCGGTCTATTCCCATTGCCAAGGAGGCCCAATGCACTCCAGTAGTGACGATTTCGCCCGCGTCGGGTTAATCGCCGCCGCCGTGCTCGCCGTCCTGCTGGTGGCGCTCAGCACGTACGGCCGTCGCACCCGCCACCCGGCGCTCCGCTCCTTCTTTTGGGTCGCCTCCTTCGTGTTCCTCCCGCTCACCTCCTCCGTCATTTCCACCTTGCTGAGGAAGGCCAACGAGAGAAACCGCAAAGACGGCACCCTCCCACCCCTCGGCTCGGCAAACCCAAACGTCCAGAGCATGTGGACGCTCCTCCTGTGGATAGCTCTCCTCCTCCTCATCAAGGGCAACGCCGACACCGCGGCGGCGGGAGTCGCCGCCGCCGTGGCCTTCCCTGCCACCGGCGACGTCAGCATCGACGGTCAGAAGGTCCGGCCCCCCGTGGAGAACCTCACTCAGTACGCCTGGCTGGCCATTCTTATCGTCATGTGCATTCCAGTGGCCGAATGGCTGGGCACTGTGAGGAAAGCCATCTTCATCGCGTTCTGCGTGCTCGGCCTCGCCAAGATGGTGCTCAAGCTGGTCGCCTTCTGGAGCGCGGGCAGCTCCTTCGCGTTCGGCAAGAACGCCCGGCTTATTTCCGGCTACATGGCACAGCTCGTCGAAGACGGCGAAGAGGAGGGCCATGAGCAAGTGCCGCGTTACATAGTGATGGGCGAGAGGAAGAAGCACGTAGAGGAAAGCCCTCATGGGTACCGCATCAAGCGTGCCGTTTTGGATGATAAGTTCAGCGCCTTGGTGACGCTGGACCGCGTGTGGCGGCTGTCGGATCACGGCGACGGCCTCCTAGCCAAGCGGCGGGAGCTCAGAGACCTCTGCCTATCGTACTCCCTGTTCAAGAGCCTTCGGCGGCGGCTTTCAGGGTACCCCCTGGCCGACGCTGGGTCCAACAACGCTCTTGATTTCGTGCTCCGAGGCATGGACGCCGCCGGCGCTGGCACCGGCGATGCCGACAGAGTGTTCCGAGTCCTCGTAGACGAGCTCTGGTTTGCGAGTGATTTCTACTACTCTTCCCTCCCGTTGTGCTCCTTCAGCGGGTGGTTCGCGGCTCTAGACCACCTCTTCTCTTTCTTGATCGTGTTAGTTTTGATCTCGGGTGGCTCGGTCAAAGACCGAGTCCTACCCACGTACGCGCCCTGATCGGGGGCGCAACCCACCGTTCTGGTTGTGGCCCCCTGTTGCTCCGTGCGCCATATAAAAGGGAGTCAAGAACCGGCACAGGAACCAACGTTCCCTGCTTGACCTTGCTCCCACAAACCCTAGAAGATCCGATCTATTGCGCACGGGAGTCACGGGAAGGCACCGCCGTTCTTCTTCCATCTACTTCCTCTCCGACGGGACGTGAAGAAAGGGAAAGGTGAACCCGGAGCCGACGCTGGATGCTGTCGCCTTCTTCTTCCTCTACGGACGCCTCTTCTTCATCTCCTTGCCTAAGGAATATGAGACTTTTGCAGTAAATTACAACTCCATTAATGAAAAATGGAATATAGAAAAACTGATGGGTATGTGTGCTCAAGAGCAAGAAAGGCTTAGAGCTCAGAGGCTTGATCATATCAATCATTTCAAGTCATCAGAAAACAAGAAGAGCAATTTCCAGAGCAAGTCTAAGCCTTCTTTTAAGAACAAAGGTAAACCTCAGAATAAGAGATTTACCTCAGGCCAGAAGCCTCAAAATGGCAAAGGCAAGGGTCCAGCAGAGGTGGACAAAGATACATGTAGGCATTGCAATCGAAGGGCACTACATGAAGAATAGCGTTCAGTTTCTTAAATGGCTGAACAAGAATGGTAAGTATCAAATTACATTCATAGATGAATCCCTGTACTTAGATTTTCCCACTCATACATGGTGGATTGACTCAGGTGCAACTATTCATGTTGCAAATTCTTTGCAGGGATTCCGTACGAAGAGGATCCTGAAAAGAGGAGAAAGAAGCATTAGAGTCGCCAATGGCATCGAGGAAGATGTTGAAGCCATCGGAGACCTCCCCTTAGAATTGAATAATAGCTTCATTCTCAATTTACATAATGTCTTAGTTGTACCCTCCATGAGGAGGAATTTGATTCGATATCTGTTTAGATGGCGATGGCTATACATGTCATTTTGGGAATAAGAAATGTTTGATTCAATCAAATAATATTGATATTGGTCTTGCCTTCATGCAAGACAAGCTTTATTACTTTCCCAAAGTAATGATGTGAATGTTGTGAATACCTCTTCATCGAAGAATGAATGTAATAAGCGAAAGAGAAGTGAAAGTGAAGCGTCTTGAAATTATAGCCTTCGCGTTTAGGCCATATTTGAGGGGAGGATTGAGAGATTAATTAAAGAAGAAATTCTCCACCGTTGGACTTCTCGATTCGAACACTGCATTGATTGCATTAAGGAAAATATGTTAAGCAAATTAAGAAAGATGCCAAGCGAAGCCGTGGAATTTTAGAAATTGTTCACACTGATATCTGTGGTCCTTTTCTGTGAAGTCGGTGGATGGTTTTGATTCATTCATAACGTTCATCGATGATTTTTCGCGTTATGGCTATATCTATCCGATTAAAGACGATCGAAGCATTAGATAAGTTTAAGATATTTAAAGTTTGAAGTTGAAAATCAGCATGATCTAAAGATTAAAATAGTAAGATCGGACCGGAGGAGGGTACTACGGTAGACATACCCTTATGGCGAGTGTTCTGGACCTTTTGCAAGGTACTGCGGAGAAAATGGCATAGTAGCTGATATTCTATGCGGGCGAACCTCGACAAAATGGAGTAGCTGAAAGGCGTAACCGCACATTAATGGACATGGTACGAAGTATGATAAGCTACTCCACATTACCGATTAGTCTATGGATGGAGGCATTAAAAACCGCTGCCCATATTCTTAATCGGGTTCCCAGTAAGTCGGTGTCTAAAACACCATATGAGTTATGGACTGGGAGGAAGCCCACTCTGAATTATTTACATGTGTGGGGCTGTCCAGCTGAGGCTAAAGTATTTAATCCAAATATTGGAAAGTTAGACGCTAAGGATCAGATTTGCCATTTTATTGGCTATCTGACAGATCAAAGAATACTGCTTTCTCTTATCTGACAGACACACTAAGTTTGTAGAAACAAGACACGCTGTGTTCTTAGAGGAAGAAATGATCAGGGGGAGCATGGCACCCCGAGAAATAAGCCTTGAGGAGAAAGCGGGTCTTTGCCCCAATTCGATGATTCAAGAGCCTTTTTCTCGATACTGTTTGTCGTTGCACCTCCAGTTGTTGCAACACCTGCTGTTAGTTCTCCTAGTGTAGCTATTAGCGTTCTGAGGCTCTGTTGTTCTGAGCCCCAAGATCCGTTCACTGCACCTGAAGAACCACAATGACCTCCTATAGTGAAGCGACGTACCTGCTCAAGAACTTCTTAGGAGGTCACAGGCGAAGCAGGAGATCGACTATTTCTGCGATTATGAAGTTTATGCAAGTGAAGAGTTAGAAATAGAGGTGATCCCACCTCTTTTGAGGAAGCCATGAGAAGTCCCCATTCATCTAAGTGGCTCATGACCATGGAAGATGAAATGAAGTCCATGGCGCAAATAAGGTATGGGACTTAGAAGAAATTCCTAAAGGAGCCAAAGCAGTGAGGTCGTAAATGGGTCTACAAAACTAAGCGTGACTCAAAGGGAATCTTGAAAGATTCAAAGCAAGGCTCGTGGCAAAAGGCTTCACTCGAGAGAGAGGAATAGATTATAATGAGACCTTTTACTTTGTTTAGACAAAGGATTCTTTTAGAATCATCATGGCGCTTGTAGCACATTATGATTTAGAATTACATCAAATGGATGTTAAGGCGGCATTTCTTAACGGGGATCTATCTGAAAATGTATACATGGCTCAACCCAAAGGTTTTGTCGTGGAAGGTAAAGAAAATATGGGATGCAAGCTAAACAAATCCATTTATGGATTAAAAGCAAGCGTCTGAGACAGTGGTACCTTAAGTTTGATGAGGTTATAAGAAGTTTTGATTTTAAGGAAAATGAGGAAGATAATTGCATCTATGCTAAGTTTAAGAATGGAAAATTTATTTTCCTAGTCACATATGTAGATGATATCCTGGCGCAAGCGGCGATAAAAATCTATACGGAAACTAAGAACCTCTTATCCTCAAATTTTGAAATGAAAGATCTCGGTGAGGCATCTTATGTCCTAGGAATTGAGATTCACGAGATAGAACTAAAGGGGTATTAGGCCTATCGCAAAAGGCATACTTAGAAAAGGTTCTAAAGAAATACGGTATGCATGCGTGTAAGGCTTGCTTCTGCCCCAATAGTCAAGAGCGATAAGTTTGGGAATTTTCAATGTCGGGAACCAATATGAGATCGATCAAATGAAATCGAGTTCCATATGCTTCATTTGTCGGAAGCATAATGTATGCTCAAGTTTGCACTCGTCCAGACTTAGCATTTGTAACCGGGATGCTTGGCGGATGTCGATCAAATCCGAGAATAGATCCTTTGGAAAATTTGTTAAGAAAGCCTTGCGGTATTTGCAAGGAAGTAAAGACCTCATGTTAACATATAGAAAGTCGAGTACCCTCGAGATTGTGGGTTACTCTGACGCAGATTTTGCGGGGTGTGTAGATTCTAAGAAATCCACATCAGGTTATGTATTCACCCTCGCGAGAGCTATTTCGTGGAAAAGCTCTAAACAAGCGATCCTTTGCATCGTCAACAATGCATGCTGAGTTTGTAGCTTGTTATGAGGACAGCAAGGCGAGCACTATGGCTTAAGAAATTCGTACCGGATTAAGAGTGGTGAACAGACATAGAAAGACCACTCACCATATCTGCGACAATGAACCGCCGATATTTTACTCCTATAACAACAAGTCAAGTGGTCTTTGCTAAACACATTGACATTAAGTTTTATGTTGTGAAGGATAAGATCCGAGGATCAAACCATAAGTTTAGAGCATATAAGTACCAGCGAATGCTTGCGAATCCGTAACTAAGGGCTTACCACCATATGTGTTGAGAGAACATGTAGCGGCATGGGATTATTGGAAAGCCTATGATTACGGATGTAAGGGGTCATATAAGCAACCATCTCCTATAAGATTAAGTTTCCGTTTTGAGATAGAAAGGTGTACTATAGTCATTGAGTTCAACAGCACGTAACTGGCTGTTGCAATGCTTTGGTCTTTGTGCGCTAATCTATTGAGGAGCGGAATTAATGTTAAGTTAAGATTGTTCTAAGTTCGAGATCAAGGGGAGAATGTTAGTTTTGATCTCGGGTGGCTCGGTCAAAGACCGAGTCCTACCATCTGGCGCTACGATCGGGCGCAACCCACCGTTCTGTTGTGGCCCCTGTTGCTCCGTCGCCATATAAAAGGGAGTCAGAACCGCACAGAACCAACGTTCCCTGCTTGACCTTGCTCCCACAAACCCTAGAAGATCCGATCTATTGCGCACGGGAGTCACGGGAAGGCACCGCCGTTCTTCTTCCATCTACTTCCTCTCCGACGGGACGTGAAGAAAGGGAAAGGTGAACCCGGAGCCGACGCTGGACGCTGTCGCCTTCTTCTTCCTCTACGGACGCCTCTTCTTCATCTCCGTGCCAAAGCAGCCGAATGGCGTCCTCATCGTCAAACCCTAAACCCGAAGGTATTTTCACTAAGCTTCTCATCTAGGTGTTGATTTAGGCGCTAAGGTCCTTAGATTTCTATCAGATCGTCGTCGGAGCTGTCACCGTGGGATGGATTTACCATGCTAAGAAGGTGGTCGTCTTCAGCAAGACGCCAATTTACTACATCATCACTTTCTTCCTCCTGTTCGTCGTCGTGCTCACCGAGACCTGGGAGATCGTCGCCGGCGTGTGCTCCAACTGGACTAAGATGGCCTTGCTCGGCCACTACATCAGACGGGAAACACTGTGGCGTCGAACTCGCTGCGCCCACGCGGCGCTCGCCGCAGTGCTGGGGTTCAGCCCGGCGAGACGGTGGCGCGACATGATGGGGCAGAACTCGGTGCTGGAGACCCGCAAGTTCCGCAAGCGGTCCGGGCTTCTCTCGGAGCAAATCTACGGCCGAGCAGGACTCATGAAGTCCGTCCAGGTCTCGCCGGCCGTGAAGGACGCGGTGCTAAGGTCCCTGAAGAGCAGCTACGGGCGGATGAACAAAGGAAGCACGGCGGCGCGGCAAGTCGGCGGCAAGGTCGACTGGGCATGGTACGTTTCCCACATAAGCTTGGCGTCCGACGGAGACGGAAGCAGCACAACGGAATATATCCTCGCGTCGCACGTCGGCACAAGGCTCTTCGAGATAAAGTTCCCGATGTCGGCCTCGTCTGACAAGACCGCCGCCTGCCATTTGTCGAACTACTGCGCGTACCTGGCGGCCTGAGACGCTTGGCATTGCTATTCCGTGATCTTTGGAGTAGAACGTAATTAACTAGCTCTTGTTTACGATGCATGCATCTTCCGTAATTAACCTGCATCTAGTAGCTTGCTTTCCTTCCATGCATCATGCACGAACGTAACTAGCTCTTGTTTATGATGCTTGCATCTTCCTTAATTAACCTGCATCTAGTAGTAGCTTGCTTTCCTTCCATGCATCATGCACGAACGTGCATGCACGCATAAGTTTCATGCTATATTATCTCTCTGTACTATTTGATTGTCCATGTCGTCACGCTCGCAGCTTGTATTATGTGCTTGACGTAGAAATATCTAACAAAATATCGCTATAGCGTATTCGTGTGTCTGGTGCATCTTGTCATGTATTTACTCAACTCAGTCCTTCCGTGGCTCTTCTCGTCCGGGAGGCGGGACCGCGGGAGCTCCATGCGGACGGTGGACGTGCGGGCCAAGCCGATTCCGTATGGATTTATCGTATTTTATGTCTGAACCGTACCAAATCGTTATGGCTCGTCGTATTTGTCGCGTCATGCCGTGCCGACCCAGCTCGCTTTTGGCGAGTCTAAGCACGACTTATTTGTGTTTCGTGCCGTACTGGCCCAAACCTGACCTATTTACACTATTATAACGAGAGGAAAGTATCCGGAGACGCATAAGGGCTAAGGCAGTGATCTCCGAGGTAAGCCGCGTACTTCATAATACTTAGTGTTTTCGGTTGTAATTCAACGTGAGTGCTCTTTAGCATCCTTCTTACTTGTGTAGTTTTTTCTAATAGTTTTCAAGGTGTCACACCAATCACTCATTATGAATGCAAAGAAACATTATAGCAGTAGCATCCTCTCTATTTTTCTATTGCCTACACCACTTGGCATACCCAATGCTCTTGTTGACGATTCGGAAACCGGTCCCTCGCCGAGCTTACTTGTTGAATGAGGGATCAATCTAGGGCCCCTTTTCCGCGGGGGGTGTGTCGTCTGAGGACCTGCCGAGCTACGGATCGAGGTGGTCGGGACAATCCACAATGAGCAGGGAGGCTTTAGACACTGGTTGGGCCTCTCGCGGGAGATAATAACCCTCGTCGGCGGTGGCACTAACGTTTGAAGATGTATTACAATATGCTGCTCGAGGCATACAGGAGGTTCTAAGGATTATCCTTTAGGCCACCGACAGCGAGCTCTATGTATGAGGAAAGCAGAGGAATGAAGTGAACCCGAACCCTTCGTGCGAAAGGTATTTATAGGGGTTACAAGCGACACAACATTTATTACAGGCGCACCACTATTAGGGCGTGGGCGGAGCTGTTCCTTGTCTCCCGCAAAGACACGGCCTGGCGTGGAATGATGGGCGCATACTCGGCGGTAGCGAGACCATGGCCTTATGACCATGAGCGTCTGGTCGTGGGCGTCACGATCCTTGAGCCTCGCGTAATTAATGCCACGTCGTCTTCGTGGAATGCGCTTTTTTGGCGGCCGAGGTCCTTCGGCGAACCGGGTCGTCTGTCGCGAACTCCCGGCGAGCATGCTCGGGGCGAGCTCGGCGGGCGAGGTCGGCCGGAGGTCGAGCGACCGAAGATCTTTCTTGGGGACGGCGAAACATGGGCATGCTCGGAGCCACGGGATCTGCGATCGCCTATCAAGAATATCCAATCCCCGACAGCTAGCCCCCGAAGCTTAAGGGGGGAGATGCTCGTCGAAATTGCCTTAAGCCTCCAGACTTTGAAGAAGAGATTGGGACTTCCGCGGCAAAGCGCTACGGCGACGTCCGAGCAGCTCTGCTTGGGGATGAGGATCTTGCAGTGAAGAACTACCGCAGCATCCGAGTGATTCCGCTCGGGGACGAGAATCTTGCAGTGAAGAGCTACTGCAGCATCCGAGCAATCCTGTTCAGGCACGAGAATCTTGCAGTGAAGAGCTACTGCAACATCCGAGCAATCCTGCTCGGGGACGAGCGTGTTATGGCGAGACCGAGCTCACTTGGTCAAGGTCTGGTCAAAACAACGGTTCGGAATAGAGGTGAAGGGTCGCGACGGTTCCTTCTCCTCGAAGCCTTATGGGTACGGCTCTGACAGTTTTTTGGAAACCGCGTCATTTCAGGACAGTTTTGAAAACCGTATTGCCACGCCTGCGGCCCCGAATGGGCGAGGCGATTTCGGCCCGTTAAGCTTCTCCGCCTATAATCTGGTGATGCAGTCCTGAGACCTTTCTTCTCCCACGGCTCGCCATCAAACTCCAAGAGCTTCGCAACTTTTTCAAAACTTCTCCTTGCTCCGGCGCTTCTTTCCCCCAGTCCTCTCCATGGTGAAGTTCGGCGTAAGCAAGACCACCGCGGAGAGGCTGCGGGTACTTCGGGACTTTGGGTACCTCGACGCGGGCAGCTGGCGGCTCCGCGACGGTGAGGCAGCTCCGATGCCGTGCAACGACGAGGTCGTCACATGTGAGCTGTACACCATCAACGGGCTTCGAACGCCCGAAAGTGAGTTCTTGGAATCCGTACTCGCGCATTGCGAGTGCGAGATCACCCATCTGAACCCCAACTCCATCCTCATCTTGACCATATTCTCCCACCTTTGCGAGGGCTTCGTGGGCATTCTGCCCACGGCAAGTCTTTTCTTTCATTTCTATATCTTGTTCCGCACCGGTGCTCTGTACTTTCTCCTGCGGGCCAACCGCCCGTACGAGTACCCCTTCTTCTCCCTCAAAGATTCAGTGGCGGGCTGGGCCGACTATTGGTTCTATCTGCGGAAGGCACAGGGGAGCTCTTTGTGCTACACCGAAGCGGCGGCGCCCAGCATCGACACCCCGCGCCCGCCCATCGCGCCCAAGGAGGAGCGGTCCCTGATACTGATCAGCGAGCTCACGAACATGGGGCTCACCGGCCGAGACATCGTCCGCGACTTCCTTAGGAACAGGGTGTCCCCTCTGAGGAGGAGGGAGCACCCTTTCTTCGAGATCATCGGGTGGGATGACATCACCCGGGAGGATGGCTCTGGTAAGTTCACGGTCTTGAGCAGCTCTTGCTTCGTGTGTCATGTTGAACCTATGATGGCTTTATTCGTTGACGATGTGACCCGAGCTTTGGTTGGTGGAGAAGAAAGTCGGTGAGATGTTCGCACCCCAAAGGGCAAGGAGCTCGGCATAGCGGCAAGTCGAAACAAGCGTGCTTGGCGGAGCGGCGTGGTAAGCTGCTTCATGATTCATGCTCGAGAAGCGTCGAGCTCTTCGGCGTATTTTGCCTTGACAAGTGAAGGTTGCTCTGGGTGGCGATGGCGAGCTTAAGCCTGGTGGGCGGCAAGGAGCACTACGTCCGACCGCGGGACCAAAGTATAAGGGCAAGAGCCGCATACCGCCACGCCACCACCCGGTTGACGAAGAGGCGAGCAAGCTCGTCCGGTAATCCGTCGGTGCGGCACATGGAGTTTGCCGATCGGAAGGAGGTAAACCGTTTGAACGCCTGGTTGGAGAATTACGGCAAGGATTGCCTAGAAGCAGACTTGAGAAGGGCGGTGGCCGAGAAGAAATGGTGCGGTGGCGAAGAAGTTGGAGGAGGAGCTGGCCGAGGTTAAGGCCAAGCTCAAGCAAGTCTCCGAGGCCCGGCAGGCTGCGGAGCTCGAGGGCACGGCCGCCGATGAGGAGGAAGAGGAGGAGGAGGACACGCTGCCCCTCAGGACAAGGTGCGGGCGCTCGCGGAAGACGTTGGAGGCGGTCGACATGGAGAAAGTCGACCCCCTCTGGCGAATCAGGCAATGCGGAGAAGAAAGAAGGAGGAGCCGGTGGTGTGCGGTGGCCAACCCGGCCGTGGATAGCAACGTGACGGCCTGCCGAGTGAGCCCTAGACTTTGCTCTTTCTTCTTTTATCTTGTCCTTCGTTTTGCGCGCCCGCCATCCGAGCTAACCCCACTCTATTGATGTGGGCGCATTAGCTCCTAGGACTTCTCCAGATTATGGCAAAATGGTTGATGAAATCTTTGGTCATGTCGTAGAGAGGGAGATCACCCGAGCCATCGACCTTGTGATGGACGAGGCCGTGGCAGCGGTGGACAAGCTCATCGCCGGTGACCAAGACGAGGTCCCTGCCCTAGAGGGAACGCTTCCCCAGGGCAGGCCTCCTGCCCCTCCAAGCGCGGAGGGCACACAAGGAGGGGAGAAGATCGACCTCACGGCTTTGGGCGGAAAGGTTGCCCAAGAAGGCTCGAGATCCCCTGGCGCATCACCTGCCCGGGACAAAGGTGCAAAGCCCCCGAGCGGACAGCATGCTCGGGACGAGACAGCGCCCGCCCCGAGTGAACCGCATACTCGGGGCGCCCGCCACCCAGCGGACAGCGAAAACCTGGCGACCGGCCGCTCGGGAGAAGCCGCGGTGCCCCTAGGCGAACTTCATGCCCGGGGGGATGATTCGTCGTCTTTGATCAACCCGCCTTCCTGGAAGGACCCCGAGGAGGTTCGGAGCCCCCTGCCGAAGCTTGAAGATATTCGAGGGGGGACGTTATCAAGCACTTCTGGGATAATCTCCACACGGGTCTTGATCAGGTGCGGACGCTTCCTTCGTTGCCGTCATAGTTTCGCTTCTTATGGCCTTAGGGATGGCATCTGAGATTTTCTCGCCTGCAGATCCTCCAAAAGACCATGGAGGACTTTGATGCGGCGATGGTTGTCCTCGAGGCTGTGGCCCAATTGCATGCTGAGCACGAGGCCCGGATAACCGAGCTTGAGCAGCGGGTGGAGGACCTCAAGGCTAGGGACAAGTTGATCGTGCATCGATGCCACCAAGCGGACAAGGACGTCACCGAGGCTAAGGAGAAGAACCTTGAGCTCGAGCAAGAGCTTGAGCAAGAAAGAGCGGCGCTCCACCGGGCCGGAGAGAAGTCGTCGCTGCAAGGAGTTAGTTCTTCAGCGGCGGGAGCTTGAGCGGGAAAGCGGCGCACCATGAAGCAAAGAAGGTCGCCACCGAAGGCAGGGAGAAAGCCCTTAAACTCGAGCAAGAGCTCGAGCAAAGGAAGCAGCACTCCAGCGTCCATGAGTCGAAGGTGGCGGAGCTGGGCCGGGCTGCCCGAGCGGCCGCCGATCTTGCTGATCAAGACAAGGAGGAGGTCGAGCAACTTCGCCAGGAAGCCCGCGAAGGTCGGGGACGCCCGTGGAAGGTGTCGACCTCGAAGTCGGGATCGATGATCTGGCGAGAACCTGTGCATGGTACAGAGGCAAGAAGCTGTCGTGTAGAGAACTTTTTGCTTTTTCTTTTTCCTCCTTTTTGAAGGACTTTGGATGACTTTTTGTAATGCCAATCGGGGCATATATCTTTCTCCCATTCAAGGGATTTATCCGCTGCAATGCTCTTTTTATGTGCTTCTAAGTTATTTCCTGCAAGCAACGAGCATTAGGTAGATAGCAAAAGATAGACAGATAGAAGCGTAGGTTAGGATGAAGCATAGGCAACATAGTCCGAAATAAGTGAAGAAAGACTTCACGTAGGTAACAAATTCTCAAGAAAGAGGCAATGTTACAATGATAAGTTAGAACGAGGCACTTGGCGATGATTTTGGAAAAAACGCTAGCCCGACAACTCGTTCCCACTAAGCCCCCGCTGCGAATGAAAGTCGTGCACCTAAGTTGCGAGCACGAGCTCATTCGCAGGAGAGTTAGAATAGCACGCGCCGCCCCTCCGACCAAGGCACTAGCTTCTCCGAGCGGCGAGCATGGTTTAGGTTGGGGGAGAAGAACGTGTAAGGCCTTGACTTCCTTAGCGCTTGGGACGCACACCCCTTATTTGCAAGCATGGTTGTAGCGCGAGGAAAGACGCACGGTTGACAGACAAAGTGGGTGACGACCAAGCGCACGCGAGTCGAGCTAAATTCTGTGACCAACCGAAAGGGTGTCTGTATGTGACTGAAATCGTGCAGCGAAAGACTACTGCGGACCAAGGTCGGCTTATGGAGACTGAAACCTCTAGTGGTGAGTTTTAGTGACTGGGCGTTGGTCGTAGCACTTTGTCTTGATCGTCTGCAGCCGCCCGAATTTATCGTGAAAAGCGCCGGAGGGTTGCTCTGCCGGCGTGTTCGTCCCATTACCAAGATCGTGAAAAAAGTATGCCATTGAACGAGACTGGGTCGGCTTACCAACGGGCAGTGATCTTGTCCATATTCACAAAATCTTGGAGGTAACAGACATCGCGTGGGTGAGGGAACCGAACTTGCCATTTTTCCAAAAGAAAAATCGCTGAACTAGAGCTAGATACAAAAGGGAGTATGAGTTTAGACAATGAACTTGCGCATCTGGTCAATGTTCCACGAGCTCGTGAGCACGTGACCGTCTTCTATCGCCAGGCGGACAGCCCCCGGGCGTGCTACCGAGATGACCGTGAATGTACCTTCCCACTTGGGGGAGAGCTTGTTGGACTTCGGCGTAGGACGAGGTCGCCAACCTGCAGGGCTCGGGGCTAAATTGACTTGACCGCGTGCCTACGAAGAGCTTGTTGGTAGACAGCAGATCGGAGCAGCGCCCTTTCGCGTGCCTCTTCGGCGAGGTCGAGGTCGAGGCGACGCTCGCGTCCTTGGTGGATGCTATCGGCTAGGTGCACTCTTTGGGACCCGAGCACGACCTCGGCAGGGCGGCCTCGGCACCATAGGCAAGTGGAAGAGGCGTCTCGCCCGTGGCTTCGGCTCGTTGTGCGCCTGAGACCGAAGGACGGAAGAAGCTCGTCTACCCATGACCCGTCATGCGGCGAGTCTTTGAAGACCCTCTTCTTGATCCTTTGAAGAATTTGGCCATTTGCTCGCTCGGCCGCTCCGTTGCTCTGCGGATGAGCTCTGGTAAGCGGACCTTTGTTCGATGTCTTGCGATGGGCTTGGAACAGCTCACTAGTGGCGAGTGCGTTATGCGTGATGAGGCGATTGGGGACCACAAGCAGCGTCCTGCGTTCTTTGCGGAAAAATCTCTTGGCTGCCTAAGCGAAATGGTTTATCTGAGCTTGGCCGATCCACTTAGAAAAGTGTCGATGGCCACGAGCAAGTATTTGCAACCCCGACCACGGGGAAAGGCGATAATGTCGGGTCGAAGCGGCCATGAGTGGGATGGTGCGGTAGCGTCTGTTGGTTGGTGGGCCTTCTGAGCGTGGAATTGGCATGCTCGGCGAGGTTGCCACGAGTGCGGCGTCGTCTAAAGGCGTAGTCAATAGTATCCCAATAGGAATGTTTTGCTCACGAGTCGGAAGGGCGAGTGAGCTCCGCACATTCCTTCATGGATATCTCGAGAAGAAATTGCCCTCTTCGAGATATACACTTGGAAGAACTCCGAATGCCCATTTGCGGTATAAAGCGCCCTCAACTAATCATGTGAGAGGACCGCCTTATAAGCCAGGAACGCTCGGCTTCTTCCTCGAGCAGTGTCTCGTGGGCAAGATCTTTGGGCGAATAAGCGTCGTCGATCTGCGCCATGCTCGAGAAGGAGACATTACCGCGTCTCTGGTGCCTCCTCTCTGAGAGGAATGGAGGCTTGCCTGAGATGCTCGGCGGCACCACAGGCGAAGCGGGCATCTGAGGGTTGCCTCCTCTCTGAGAGGAATGGAGGGCTTGTGCAGATGCTCAACAAAGCGCCGGGCGGCGGGCATCTGCGAGACCGACCTTGGAAGATGGTCGGCCAGGGAATTGTCCTTCCTAGGGATGTAGAGTACTTCGAAATTTCTAAAGTACCGCTCCATCTTCCTCACCTCAACCAAGTAAAGTGCCATTGAGTGATCCGAATACTGATACTCCTTGTTGACTTGGTTGACGACCAACTGCGAATCGCCTTTCCACGGTCGGTCGGCTGGACCCGGCGCCTTGCGCTTCGCATGCCAGCCAAGAGGCCTTCATACTCCGCCGCGTTGTTGGTTGCGGTGAAGTGCAATTGGATGACGTCTTGGGTGATCCTTGAGGGACACGGCCGACACCGGCCCGGCGTTCAGCTTCGGGACCCGTCGAAATACATGGTCGGCCCGTCCTCGGATCCGTGGGACTCGGTGGCCGGGCGAGGCGGGATTCGATCCATTCCTTCTGAAGTCCGCCAAGATCTGGGACTTAATCGCCCGTGCGGCAGAGAAGTGGATGTCGAACTCGGTGAGCTCCATGGCCTACTTAGCTATCCGGCATGGCGTCTTGATTCATAGTATCTCCCTAAAGCGGAAAGTTGGTGGAGCGGCGACCTTGTGGGCTTGGAAATAGTGGCTTCCTCGAAGCCCACGAGCGTAGTACAAAACCACGGACCTCGGTACCGCTCCTTGGTCCGTGCAAGACTTCGATGATGTAGTACATTGGTCGTTCGCGCCTTCCGCTCGACCGCCACAGCAGCTCCACGGCACAGAAGTCGCGCGAGGTATAGCAAGCGGCTCCCATGACCTCGGCGTGGCCAAGATCGAAGAAGTGGGCCAGTGCCGCTTGACTCCTCGAAGGCGGTTAGCTTCTTCCGTCCAAGCGAAGCCCTCGTGCTGCAGAGCGCCTTGAAAAAGACAAACCGCTTTCATGGACCAAAATGGGCGACTTAGGGCCGCCATGCGTCCAGGTCAAGGCACGAACCTCCTTCTGAGCTGGAGGCGCATCCTATTGATGGCTTCAATTTTCTCCGGGTTGGGACCGATGCCTTGCGGCTGATGAGATAATGACACTTTGCCGCTTTCACCCCAAAGACACATTTCTCGGGATTAAGCTTTATTCGATGTCTATTGAGATTACAAAAGGTCTCTTCGAGGTCGGATACATGAACCAAGTTGAGCTTACTCTTAACCACGATATCATCTACATATACTTCCAGGTTCCGACCTATTTGGTCCTAGAAGGTCTTCTGCATCAAGCGCTGGAAGGTCGTGCCAACATTTCGCAGACCGAAAGACATGGTCGTGTAGCAGAACATGCCGAATGGCGTGATGAAGGAGGTCTTCTCTTCATCCCCGGAGGATAAGCTGATCTGGTGATAGGCGAATAGGCATCCAAGAAGCTCATCACAGGACTCTGCCGTCAGCGTCGACCGGTGGTCAATGCAATGGCGTGAAGAGTAATCCTTGAGCGGTGGCGCTTCGGTGGGTGTGGTCGACACACATCGCCATTGCCACCCTTCTTCTTAGCGATGGCGGGTTTGCCAACCACTCAGAATGCTCGACTTCTCGTGAAGCGGCCTTCGAGGAGCTTGTCGAGTTCATCGGGATGATCGCTTGCTTCTTCGGGAAGCGCTGAAGCTTCGGTGCGGGTTTTTATCGGGCGAGCAGCTAGCTTTGTGTAATTACTTTCCTTGGGACTCCGGGCATGTCGGATGGTTCCTAGGCGAACATGTCCGCTCTTGGAGGAAATGTGAGCTCAAGTTCCTATTTGGGATCTAAGGAAGATCCCGGATGGAAGACTTTGGTCGGTTCGGCCTCGTTAGGAGGACCTTGCTTGGTTTCTCCTCGGTGGAGGGTAACTTTGGTAGGAGTCGTCGACCCTTAGTCGGGACATGGAGGCAGCCTGTCGACCATGTCGGCGACTTCGTCGTGAGTTAGAGGCCCCGACTGTGGTCGCCTTTGATGGTGATGACGCCTTTCGGCCCGGGGACCTTCAGGCACTGGTAAGCGTGGTGCGTGGCGGCCATGAACTTGGAGAGGGCCAACCTGCCGAGGATGGTATTGTAGACCGACTTAAAGTCAATGACCTCGAAGTTGATCATTTCGGTCCGAGGAGTTGTTGAGGCTCCGAGCGTCCGCAGGTAGGGCGATCGGCCAAGAGGCTTGATCGAGGTGCGAGGATGATCCCGAAAAAGCAGGGCGGTTTTGCTCTTGATCTGGACCAGGAACTGCATCTCGTCGGGACCGCGGCGGATATGAGATCCAAGGAGCTCCCGTCGATGAGAACCCGACCCACTTTGGCGTTCTTGATGGTGGAGCTCACGATAGCAGAGACTTCTAGGGCTTAGTCATTCAAGGGACAATCATCCTTGGAGAAAGTGATTGTATTTCGGACCACAATTTGTATGTATGGGCTGACTTGCAGGGGCGATGTGGCAAACCTCCGTGCACGCCTCCTTGAGTCCTGGCGTGGGACTTATCGTGCGAGCCCCGAATATGGCGGCTATGTGGTTGTGGGGTTCTGGTATCCCATGTCGTTGTCGTTATCCTGGGACCCTTGCCCTTGTTGCTCTCCTTTTTCGGGAGAGTGGGCATGAAGACCTTCCAGCAGATGTACAATTTCTCCGTGGTATGCCCGGTCCAGAAGCGATTCTGAAGGTCGTGGCCGGCCTTATGATGGAGCAGGCGATGGCGTCGCCTGAAAGCACTCCTTTCTTAGCGACCTTGGCATGCGACCCGATCATCGTGACCTTAGTCATTTGTAGCCTTAGTCGTTATTACCTTGGTCATTCTTGCCCTTGGTGTGGCCAGACCTCGCCCTCCCTCAGGCTGCCCGAAATTTGGCGGAGCCAGCGGGCGGCGCTTCGGCGGTAGCCACCTTGGCGCCCGGCGCATCGACCACTTCTTCTTCTTGATTTTCTTCTCGTGAGCAGAGTGCTTTTGCTCGAGGCCCTCGGGCCGATTGAGGATAGCTTGCCTTCATCGAGCATCTTCTTCCATTATGCGGCCGTGGCATTAGCGTAGTGGTCGACCATCTGAACGGCTTCGTTGGCGAAAGTTGAGGTGGATCTCCAGGTCTTGCGTGAAACGAACGTTGCGGACCCCAAACTTGAAGGCCCGGACGACCGCCTCATCCGAGATGCTCGAAATGGAGTTCCTTACCTTGATAAACCTTTGGACGAAGTCCCGCAAGGACTCCTTTTCCGTTTGGATCAGCCGCTCGAGGTCGTGCATGTTGCTCGGGCGGGTGTAGCAGCTCTGGAAATTTGCTCGGATGGCCTCGTGAGCTACCCCCCACGGCGGATCGACCTCGCCTTAGATTGAAAAGTCACGTCCTGGCGGAGCCGTCGAGGACCGTGGGGAGGTAGTTGGCTCCCTCGTCCCCTCCGGCTGCCAGAATGGAGGTGGAGTAGATTGAGAGAAACTTGTATGGGTTTTGAGTTCCGTTATACCGCTCGATGTGGCCGGGCATGAACTTGCTCGGCCACGAGACGTCGCGGAGGGACGCCGAAAAGGCCCAGCATCCGAATGCTGAGCCGTTGTGGCGACCCCTTCGGGCACAGCGACTATGACGGTCGGCGTCTCGATGGTCCTCCGTGCGTGGGGCGAGACGAGAGAACACGTCTCCGCGCCGGCGCGATGAAGGCAACCCAAGGTGGAACACTCGATAAGTTAAGTGAAGTGGGCGGGCGTGCCCCTGAGCCGCATAGCTGTCAGGAACTGCTCCAAACATCCTCACAGTCTTGCTCTTGCTTCCATGGCCTTTCAAGCGAGGACTTGGGCGCTATGGCGGGAAGCGAACATGGGAGTAGTGCTTATGGTCGGGAAACACTCGGGGCCTTCCTCGCCGAGGACCACAGGAGCCCTATGTCGTGGCGAGCTTTCAGTTTTAGCTCTGACCGCTCCCATAGCCTTGAGTCCGCTGGTAGAAAAATTTAGGAGGCCACGACCGTCGCCATGGCCCGCGCTCTTTCGGCGCTCGGGGAGGCGCGAAGGCGACAGGTGTCGGTCGCGCCGCGTGCTGAGGAGAGATGCTCGCTGGGGTCTTCGCGAGCCAAGTCTCGATCTTGGCGTTCGCCCTCCCGCTTGCTTGGCGGTGGACGGTCGTCAGGGTCTTGCCCAAGGACAACTCGGGCGGTTCTCGTTAGTATTGCGCTGATGGCGTTGGGAGGTCTCTGGGGCTGGACCTCGTGAATCTCTTCCCTTCCCGCCATATTGTTGCTGGGAGCACCGGCACGCGTGGGCGACAAGTGCGTAGTGTCACCATGCGCCCAGCGATCCCTCGGTTGCACTCGGGGCGATCGGGGGCCTTGGGCCGTCGCGAGCGGCGATTCTTCCTCGCTAGCGAGGTATCATGCCGCGGCGGAGGAAGCGCTCTCGCGGCTGCGGCAACGGGGAAAAACTCCCGGACTCGGTGTGGCCTTCCGGATTAGCCACACCAGCCACGCCATCTCTGGCGTAGTACACATCGTCGTCCTCCACGTCGTCGAAGACGCAGAGGTCCCGATTGTCCTGAGACGATTTTCCTGAGAATCGTCGGCGATGGTCGAGACAATCACGATGAAACGAGGAGGCTTTTTGGGCCTGGTTAAGACCTCTCGCGAGATAATAACCCTACGTCCAGTGGTGGCACTAATGTCTTGAAGATGTATTACAATATGCTCGCTCGGGGCGCCCTGGGAGGTTCTAAGGACTATCCTCTAGGCCACTGACAACGAGCTCTATGTATGAGGAAAACAGGGAATGAAGTCGAACCCCGAACCCTTCGTGTGAGAAGGTATTTATAGGGGGTTACAAGCGACACAACATTTATTACAGGGGGGCGCACCACTATTCCGGACGTGGGCATGCTCGGGGGCCGCCAGGATACAATGGTCGCCTATCGAGAATGTCCAATCCTCGACAGCTCTCTTCTCGAACTAGTTTGTCTTCCAACTTGTTGGTTGCAGAGAGAGAGAGAGAGAGTGAGCGCCACCTCAACTGTCCAAAAGCTAGCGATCTTAGCTTGGCCTCGATTTTCTTCTTCTCCTTGCCATTTCCCATCTCCTACTAGGTTGTGACTTGTGAAATGATTGAACCAATGAATGAATGTCTTGTTCAAACATTTCCAAGCACTACAAATCTGCAATCATATGAATACTCAAGGGATAACGTGATGCTTGTATGCATAGTACTAACTAAATGTCGAGTTGAGGAAGAGCGAGAGAGAGATGAGCGAGCAAGTGAGGAGGCGAGAGAGCTAAGCGCGGTGCCGATCGAGGAGAGGAGAGGCAGAGAGAGCTAGAGAGGATAAGCAAGCAGTCGAATGGATTTCCATATGAGTGAGGCAATTTTTTCAAAAATCAAAATATTTAAGTGTCTACAATTTTATTTAATTATTTGAATTTTATAATTTTATTTTATTTTTTCTCTATTTTTCTTTCTATTTTCCCATTTCCTCTTTTTCACCTATTTTCTCTTCCCTTTTCCCTTTTTTCCCCTTCCTCCTTTTCTTCTCGTTCCTCTTTTTCCCCTAGCGCCATTTTTCTCCTGAACCCTCCCTTTTTCCCCAAGCGAGACCGATGCCATGGTCCATCTCCTTGGTCCCTCACCTCCTCCCTCCTCCTCCCAGCCTCATCTTCCCTGCGTCTTCCTCCATGGCGGGCCTCCCTCCTCTCCCTCCTCCATAGCAGGCGCCTCCCTCCTCTGGGCTCCTCCACGGCCTGGCGCCTCCCTCCTCTCCAGGACTCCCACAGCCAGCAGGCCTCCTCTCTCTGGGCACCTCCACAGCGAAGGATCTTAGGCGTGAGAGGCGAGAGGCCGAGTGGCGACCACGGCGGGAGGTGGGAGGGCCAGAGTGGCGTGCTCGGTGGCGAGAGGCAAGCGGCGCCCATGGCGACTGAGCAGGAGATGGGAGGTGAGGCGGAGGCCGAGCGCAGGAGGCGGAAGGTGGGACCACGGCCACTGGCCTTGGCGTGACCCACGCCGACATGGGCGACCAAGGTCACCGCGACGGCCATAACGCTGACAGCGACCACGCGACAGCGTGTGCTGAATGCGTGGAGAGGTGAGGGACAGGCGGGGAGGCGATGGTGGCGAGGCGGAAGGAAGGCGAGGCGGGCGGCGAGCGAGAAGGGCTGGCGAGGCTGGCGAGGCGAGGAAGGGAGTGGCGAGGCGAAAGTGACCGTGCTTTGAACCAAACCATGCCGCCGTGCTTCAGGCCAGCCCACAAAAGCATGTGGCCAATTTCAAAAGCATAATTCATCGCCAATGGTGTCGATCGGAACTCATAACCTTTCACGCTAGCATCAATCGGAGAAGGAAGCGGAGGGATAGATGGGGCATAAACTTTCTTGTCGGGAGAATTTTTTACTACTGATTTAATATGAACCTTAGACTGTCTGCAAGGGTTTCCCTTCCCCTCATTCCCTTCTGCCCCTAAAGGATTCCTTCGATTTCATTCCCTTCCACAAAAACAACATTGCATGATTCCTTTCCCCCATTCCCTTCCCTTCCCAAAAGTACCTAACTTTTCCTCATCCTCTCTCATCCCATACATCAATTCTATATAATGAGGGGTTCTAGTCTTCATGTTCCTCACTCAAACCCCATTGCCAATATCAGGAACTCACCCATTGGCGTAACCATGAGTTCTTTCAATCCATTGAGTCGACTACCTTTCGTCCTCGGTGATGGCGACAAGGTCCTCCTTATGATAGGCTGCGATGGCGGAGGAGGAGGCGGAATCGAGAATCCGTAGAGGGGGTCGGTTCGGGACATATGGTTATGAGCAGAGGTCACCGTGAATGGCGGCTAGGCTCTATGCTAGTGCTTGCGACTCCCCTGTGTATGGGCACACATTGTTCGAGCGGAGTACTAAAACCCGAACATCTCACGAAAATGGATGATCGTGAGGTCATGCTGTTGTTCTTTGAATTTGTATGATATTGTATTCTGCGGAGTTTAGGATGAGCCGATCCTGTTTACCGCATGGCCGAAGCCGTCGAGGGCCACGAAGATTGGTTCCGCATAAACAAGGGATGCCAGGAGCTCGGCTTGAACCCTCTGCGAAGATGACGGCCGCTATTAATGCTAAGCGTCTGAGTCCTGGCGGCGGTGTGGAGCGAGTACTGCGGTTAGGGAAAATCTTGTGCTCCTATCTCTAAAAAGTTAAATGCAGGCGGTGGTGGAGGTGTTCGTGACGGTACCTCCAGTTCATCGAGCCTTGGTGACACAGCTAGACTCCTACAAGTTGGGGAGCAAAGGGTTTCCCTAGGATGCTAGGTAGCATCGATTGTATGCTGCTTGGACTTGGAGGAAGCGCCTAAGGCATGGCGAGGGGCTTCAAAGGCATGCAGGAAGCCTTCCATAGTCACAGGCGGTGGCCGTGCGACCTATGGATATGCACGCCTTCTTTGGGATGCTGGTAGCGAGCGATATTAATGTGCTGCATCGTTCTAATATATTTTCCAGGGATAACGATGGTTCAACTCAGGAGGTCGTGCTCGTCAGCGGAAACCCGATGCAACATGGGATACTACCTGCGCCCGATGGGATATATCACGAGTGGGCGTCGCCGTGAAAGCCATTGCTTGCCGGATGTAGAAACAAAGCGCATCCACTTCTCCACAATGCAAGCGCGGCGAGGAAGGATGTGGAGAGAGCTTTTAGTCTTTGCAAGCGAGGTTTGCCATTATGCGAGGTCTGATGCGTTCTTTGGGATCGAGCGACACTTTGGTACATTATATATTGTATGCATCGTATTACATAACATGATTATCGAGGGCGAGAGGGGCGGTCCACCTCGGAGAGTCGCCGACTATATAGGTACCCGGCCGTGGTAAGGGCGTCACCGCGAGGTTAGTCACCTGCTTGCATCGAAGCAACTCAAAAGGCGGAGGCCATGGCTTGCACC
>JAYEVE010001000.1:0-107199 GCA_036346375.1 Guadua angustifolia | reverse complement strand
TATATACATTCAACGCCTTTTGCAATTCCAGACATTGATTATTTAGTTATTTATATGAAGTAATGGATATTAAATTCTGAGTGAAGTAGCATGCTCGAATTCTAGTGAAATAATAATACCTTTAAAATAATTAGAATAACCCCATTTTAGAAATTTTTTAAAATTAACTCTTGAGCTAACGCTTGATGGTTGTCATTCATGGTATTATGTGATGTATGCTTCTACCAGGCCACATTGTGTTAACTGTTAAGCTCATGGGTTGGACTTGCAAGTTGATTAGTTCATGAGTCCCAGAGTAACAAGCACATGTTGAACTCATCGTTGGCCGATAGGCAGCTTGATCCTTGGGTTGTCGCCCATGAGCTCATTCTAGTATCTTTTTATGCATGTGTTGCCATAATCAAATCCTTTCAAAACAGCATCTAATAATATTTCAAAGTAAATGACGCTACTAACTGTTTTGTCATATAATTTTGCAGAAAATGTCAAGCATAGTAGAAGATTGGATCTCTCGTGCAAATGCAAAACAGCGACGAGGACGGGCTGGTCGTGTAAAGCCTGGAATGTGTTTCTGCATGTATACTCGCCATCGTTTTGAAAAAATGATGCGCCCGTTTCAGGTTATTGCATGCCATAGTTCCTATATTTTTTTAAAGAAATTACCTGTTTTTCCTCAGATACATCAGCCGGCTTCTCTAGGGCCCAGTGACCATTTTTTGCTATTCTTTATGTGGTGATTGTGCTTTATAAAAGTCTCCCTGTTTCCCCAATTGCTGTCGCAATCCTGACATTCCATCTCCAGTTAAATAGAGAAATTAGAAATCCACATATGCACAAGAGATTCTATATTTTATATCTGTAACATATCAAAGATACGAATTTGATTTACACAACTGAGATGTATTTATGCTAATATTATTGCCAAAGAAAATCATAATCATCCTAAATAACACATTGAGGCCACGCCGCACCTCCCCAGCCCTAGCCGCCGCCACACCTCCTCCCTACCCTTTCTCTGCCACGCCGCTGCCGGAGCGAGCTCGCGGAAGGCCCGTGCAGCTTCCGAGGAAGGCGGCGGCGGGGCCAATCACGTCCCATGAACTCGATTGCCCAGATCCACCAGATTCACCACCTCTCTTGACGGTGGTGGCCAGCATGGCCTGGGCGATTGGTGGAGGGGGCTCCCTTCCCCCACCCTCTCCGGCGGGTGGAGCTCTGGTGGCCTGATGGCCGGATCTTTGGTGCCCCTCACCGGATCTGTGCTCCCAGCCCCTGGATTTAGCTGTGTCTTGGTAGGAGCCTTGCCGGCCAGATGACGGTCGCTGCTTCCGGGTGCGGCGCCCCACCTATGCATCGGCTTGAGGGTCGGCGACTGGTCCTTCACAAATGGCGACAATTTGGGTGGCTCGGCGGTGGCAGATCTAGGTGACTACTCTTCGCTTCAGAGTCTTCATCTCTTACTAGTGTTGTTCATACATTTCTTTTGATCTATGTCATCTTAGCATCGATTCGCGGATTCGCTTTCTTAGGCGACACAACTCATTTTTTAGATGCACTCTATGGACTTGATGATCGTGTGCCTATTGGCTAGCTCGCGAATCTGTCATCGTAGAGTCGAACATCTAAAAATTGTTTGTCTGGCCTTGAGAAGGTGGCCGTTGCTATTGGCTAAGATTAAGTAGTATGGCGGCACTAGATCGGAATGAGGGTGGTTGCAACACTGGGATCTCCGGTACTTCGACTTCAGGGAGAAATCCCTAGGTCTGACCTTAGTTGGTTGTGCCTGGCAATGACCTTGTTGAAGGCATTGTTTTGTAGTTTGAGGATTTACTCTCGAGGTGAAAACCTTTGGTCCGCCTTCACCGGTTGGATCATGGCAATGGCGGTGCGTGTGCGTGTCGAGTCCTTCTTGGAGGCGTTGTCATTGGAGAGCTTTTATCGTGGTCCAAGTGTTGCTATGATGGTGGATAGCCTTGAAGACAATATTGCGTGATATAGTTTGCCGCGACGGTTCCTTTGTCTTTTCTTGTGTGTGTGTGTTTGGCTGTGTACACCCTAGCTGTGTAGAGGCCGGGAATTTTCTTAGTATAATTGTATTAACTTGATGTAATTTACTAAGATTAATAAAAGCTTCCTTTATCGAAAAAAATGTAACCAATGTACATTGATATTTCTGTCTACTATGCTTGAAGGTGCCTGAGATGTTGCGGATGCCATTGACTGAGTTGTGTTTGCAAATAAAATCACTTCACCTGGGTGACATAAAATCATTCCTTCTAAAGGTACAATTGTCCCTCTCCTTTTTACCATCACTCTTTTTTTTTGGGGGGGGGTTGGGGTCTTGAGAGGCTGGGCTCTGCTCTCTTTTCGTAGCATCATTTGTTGATGAAATTTTTGTTAGCCACTTACGGAAAACTATATATATGTTAGTTCTGCTTGCTACTATTGTGTCAGCTGCATGATATTGTGATGCAGAATGCTCACATTTCATATCGTATTGTTCCAGGCTATAGAGCCCCCAAAAGAAGAAGCTATCTCCTCTGCAATTGACTTGTTATATAAGGTTCTATTCTGTTTTTCTTATCATTTGATATATTGTACATGTCTACAGTGTGCTGAGTATAAGTAGATCTGGCAATCTTGACATTTCTTTTTGTGGTTTTTAACCAAACTTTATTCTCGCTGTTGTCTTGTCCAGGTTGGAGCATTTGAAGGACATGAGGAGTTGTCACCTCTTGGCTATCATTTAGCAAAACTTCCTGTTGATGTTTTGATTGGAAAGGTACGGCCAAAATATAATTTACTGACCCATTTATCAAATGTAATGCTTGACATTAGATGTTTGATGCATACAATTTCAGCAAACTTGCTAGACTGCTGGTATTTTGTTCGTAGTACTGGTATGCTGTGGCTAATTAGCATAATTTCACCATGAATCTTTATAATTATAAACAACTAGTGGGATCGGACTCCAAGCACCTCATTAGCTCTGAGGGCTAGAAATTCCACATTAATCCATAAAAAGAGGAAGGAATCTAAAAAATTCTCATTAATCAAGAGAAAAAGAGAAGGATTTAAACCACTTATTTTGGTGGGGGTTAAGATTATAGAAGTGTGGATTTTACAGTGGTTACAGTTGTATAACAAATACAACTAAATTTTCCATCATGGGTATTAAAATTTTATAACAAATAGAACTGTACTTTCAAATATAGACACGCATTGTAGTATCTAGGTGCACAATTGTGCAGACAATTCAGCAAGTTACGTTGAACAGCAGATGTGGTTGTAATGTTGACTATCTTTTGTTCCTCCTGCAAGCAAAAAAGAAAAGGATATAATCATATAACCCTCTTATACTTAATCTTTATCCTTTTGTACAGACAATGTTTGCTATATAAATTTGGAAAACTTTTCCACTTCCCCTTCCTTAATAACACTCGTTAGTCTTGACTACACTGCCCTATTCACAAAATCCTTCCGGGTCCACCCTGAATGTATATTCAAGGAAAAAAATGAAACGAAAACTTCTTTGAACTGGGAAAAATATCCTGTGCAATCAGACAGGCTGGTGAAACCACGGTGCAACCCAACTAGAAAAAGTTTCAAAAAATTCTGAAAAAAATCATGGATGTACATCTCAGCTTACCCCATCTACATATAAAATTTCATGATCAAATTCGTCATGTGCTAAGAGTAATAAAAAAGACAAAGTTGATCATGAACAGTAACAGTTACTGTTCATGATCAACTTTGTCTTTTTTGTAACTTCTAGCACAGGACGAATTTGATCATGAAATTTTATATGTAGATGGGGTAAGCTGAGATGTACATCCATGATTTTTTTCAAAAAATTTTGAAACTTTTTCTAGTTGGGTTGCACCGTGGTTTCACCAACTCTCTGGTTGCACAGGATATGTTCCCCTTTGAACTGACCCTGTTATGTTCTTCATATATCTTTGGAATGCTTCCAGAGTTATATCATCCTTGTCTGTACTAATGTCTAGTGTAGAAGAATTCACATTGATTTCTATAGGTAATGGCGTAATGCTACATTGCTACTTTCATATTTCTGCAATAAGAGGAATTTTGCCACATTTTTTTCATATCTGGTGGCCCTTTGAGCACCTCCAAGGGCAATATACAGCAAATTCAGGGTTCATAAAAATCAATAGATGCTCTTGAAAATAATCATAGGCATTTTCACTCTGTACAATTTGTAGTGCATTTATGGTTTTGTACTGACCTTTTTTTTTTGCCATGTTGATGTTCTGATTAATTCTGCCACTGAGGCTGCAGATGATGCTCTATGGTGCTATCTTTGGTTGCTTATCACCAATTATTTCTGTTGCTGCTTTTCTGAGTTATAAATCCCCTTTCATCTCCCCAAAAGACGAGGTATTATGTGATTATCGTAATCAATAATTTATGCAGTCTAATATGCCCTAACTTTTCATAACCTTATTTCATTTATAATACAGAAGCAAAATGTAGAGAAAGCAAAAGCTGCATTGTTGAATGAAAACCTCGATGGGTCTACTTTGACAGCCGATATTAAACAATCGGACCACCTGTTAATGGTTGTTGCATACAACAAGTGGTCCCGGATACTGAAAGAGGTCATAACCAGCTTCCTTTTGTACTGGATGCAGTTTTCATCATTTGATGGATTTTTATGTGTGCTTAGCATCATGTGTTACTTTATCTTAGAATGTGCTATGGGCATGGTTTGTACTGTACATGCCAGTCACTAAAAAGTTACAGCTCCAAGGATTTCTGATAAGATAATTTTGGATTGCAGAATGGAGCCAAATCTGCCTATCAGTTTTGCCGTTCATTCTTCTTGAACAGTACAGTGATGTATATGATCAGGTTGGATCCCTTGGATGTTTTAGGTGCTAAACTATCTCAGTTTATACACAGCCTGATGCAAAAGTATCAGATTTCATAAGGGTTTAGATAAATCTTGATTAACAAATGAATGATGTATATCAGTTTTTGATCTTGAAAGGTAAATTGTCACCACATCATCTTTCAAATCGAAGAGGGCAATGGTATACTTGTTGATTAATCAATTGAATTTTGTGCAAAATTATCTGACTTGAAGTACAGTTTGTAAGCATGCTCCTGATAGAACATGCCAAATTGTATGTTTTCAAATTACATGTGTGAACCTAGCAAAACTAAGTATTGGTGGGTAAGTTACAGCTCTCTTCTAGACCTGTGTTGGTGCAACAACATGTCTTCTGTAGTATCGTTACTACTGATTCTGTAAAAGCAACAGTTGGCCTGTTTTCTTTTTTAGCTTACTTTAAGATTTGTTATACTGTAATTTCGAGTCAATTCAGCCACTACTGCTGGCAAACATTAATTTTAGAAATTTGTTTGAATTTACCATAAAATGTAGATGTAAGTGTAACTAAAATTTTCATATTAACTGTTTATCAATTACAAACCATTTAATCTGCTATATATTTTTTTCCTCCAGGGACATGCGTCTGCAGTATGGGACATTGTTAGCAGACATTGGACTTGTGGATCTTCCTAAATATAGCGAGGTATGTCTATTAAAGAGAATTGCAGTAGTGGTCCCTAACTTAAAAATTAACCTTGTAATGCCTTTGCTCTAAACTTGTAACTGAACTCACAAAGCTGATGTGAATCACTTGGATGATCCTGGCAGTTTTGGAGTCACTTGATGGTCCATGTCAATTCTATGCCTCCAGTCCACTCTCTACCTTGGGGCTTATAGTTGACTAGAAAGTAACAGAATTGCGAAACTAGATTCTACAATACATATATCATTATATTTGTAAATAGAGTTTCTATAGTAACACCTACAAGTTCTAGTTTTTTCTTTTTAAAAAATATCACAATTTGTAGCCATCAAAGCATATGAGGTGCCTTTAATCTTTCCGGTTATTTATATAGATACATATTTTTTTAATAAAAAAATCGAAATAAGCTGTCTCCTTTTTGACAGACTTCACAACTTTATGAGCAGGAACCTCCTAAGTTAATTTTTCAAGATGAGGAAGTTAAGTGGCAGTTGACACTTCCCTACAATTTTAGGGCCTCTGACATCAAAGTTGTCTTCCTACCTTCTTGCTTGACATATACTCCCTCCATTCTTTTCATTTCAAGGTTTAGAATTTGTTTAGTCAAATTTTCTAAAATTTGAACATCATGATATTTAAATTTATCTAGATTAGCCCTATGAAGCATGAAAATTGTATCACTAGATTTGTCATTAAAAATACTCATAGTATGGTATGAGCCGACGAAGAACGATGTGCAAGCTCAAAGGCCCTGGTTCCCGGCTTCAGCCCGGGTCGCAGGCAAGACGATGAGGTGCTCCTCACGTCTGTCGGCGCCTTGGATAGGGCTGTTGTCGGAGCCACCGCCTATTGCTTGTAGCAATCTTATTATTTGCCAAAAAGTACCTTACAGCCGGCTGCCCCCCAGCCTTTTATTCCTCTCCTCTCAACCATGCAATCAGGATCCTATTTTATTGCTACCTGCCTTAACTAACCAAATCTTATTGATTCCTTCCTAACTAACAGCAGCCGGTTGCACTACTAGCCGCATAAATCATGCAGCCCGCCCTGGGCCTTCCCTCTCCACCACAGGCCCATGGCGTCTTACAAAAACCCTGTCGCAACCGGCCCTAACATAGTATTATAATTTTATTAATTTATACTACTATAAAGTTATAGAAAGTAACAGTCTTTGATATCTTGGAGACTGAAAAATTAATAACACCAAATAGAAAAGAGTGGAAGGAGTAACTTCCTTTCTTTTGAGGAACTGTAAATGTGTCATGCACTTTCTTAACTCATTGCTGCTGGAAATTGTTTCTAATTTGAATGGAGACAAACATTAAAATCAATCTTCAACTGTCAATTAATTGTACTATTTTCCAGAGGCCTATGGATGGGAAGAGGAAAAGCAATCTTGAGAGTTGGTTTGCCAATATGTCTCTTCCGTTCAACTTATATGCTCGCTACACCTCAGTTATTAAGGTAACGGAATCATTTCTAAACCTTTTTGGCAGTTCTTTTGATGTGTACTAAAGTCCAAAATAGATACACCCATGCTCATGTAATGATCTTGTAATGTTGCTTCTTGAAAAGTATAATATCCTGCCATCATGCCGTCGGTAATCACATTAGTGGTTGTTTCACTTATTAGTTCTTCACTTAGTTCAGTATGATGTTAACATGGTGCATTTCTGGAAAATGCTTACATTGCATTTGCAGTCAGTCATATGTGCAGGTCTATACCCTAATGTTGCAGCAACTTTGGAGGGTGTTGATCCGGGAGCTCTAGGTGGCAGAAAGCCATCTGATATTCTGTTTGGAAAGGATCGTCCTCGATGGTACGATGGAAGGCGAGAAGTTCATATACACCCATCATCTATGAACCACAGCGTGAAATCTGCTCAGTATCCATTTTTGGTGTTTTCTTGAAAAGGTTTGACTTGTACATGAATAGAAGTTTATCATTATCATCATGTTGCATAAGCTACTTTGTTTTCTTCACTAGGTGACAATATCATTGTCGTGGATATGAAACTGCCAGTTCCAAATTTCCAATGATTACCAACAAATCATGTTCTCCCCCTACCATTTGTTCCTTTTTCCCGTGCCATCGTGTGAGAAGTACACACTTCTAATATATGTGGATATTACAGCAACTAGGTCTCCAATCGTCAATGTAAATGACTAGTTTGTTGAGATGCCTTCTATTTAGTTAGCTTGTGTATGAGCTGTTGTCAATGTCAAATGGTCTATATGTTACCTTGGCTTCTATATTATGCATTAGAGTGGGTCTTGTATACCAGATCTAGAGAAATTTGCATATACGGATCTGTCTAGATTCTGATTTCTGATG
This sequence comes from Guadua angustifolia, assembly GCA_036346375.1. Classification (NCBI taxonomy): domain Eukaryota; kingdom Viridiplantae; phylum Streptophyta; class Magnoliopsida; order Poales; family Poaceae; genus Guadua; species Guadua angustifolia. The sequence continues at coordinate 99,306 of JAYEVE010001000.1, read as the reverse complement.
CAAGTAGTGTTCAGTTTCATTGACCCATATGCCATATAATAATAAAGTATCTAGGAGTGTGGTCACCGCACCATCTCAGAAAAAATCAGTTGTATTCTGAATCTCTGATATTGTCACATTCTTTCAATCTCTGTTTCCCAATTTTTCAGGTTGAGACAAGTAAGGTGTTTCTACGTGATACTAGTGTTATTTCCCCCTACTCACTCCTTTTGTTTGGTGGTTCAACGGTAATCCATCATCAGGTATTATTTTGTTTCCCATCCCATGCTAGACTATTGGACTAAACTATTGAACCCCCACCCTCCTTTTTTTATCTATAGGATGCACTTAAGCTAACATGGTCTTAAAATTTGTAATTCTTGAACTAGTTTTAGTTCTTATGACTTTTCTGGTGTAGCATGTTGGATGTTGGCACTTGTCAGCATCAAAGGAGAAACTAGCCAGTAGAAATTTTATTACCTTCTGTGTGAATAATATATGCAAAAAAAAGGAGCTTGCATTAAGGAGAAGGGTATGTTTTAGGGTTTCTAGTTTCACTCTAGGTCTGTGTAAATCAGATAAACAAATTTTCCTCTCAAGATTATTTTTGGAGAGGAAATTCCTTTAGAAAGTACTGGTTATCGTATATATTGTTATATGCTAATTATTAAATGGTCGCTTGAGCCTTTTGATGCTTAGAAGGAGAAACCCTCTGCTTTGTTTCCAGACAGGAGTGGTTGTTATAGACGGATGGTTAAGGTTGACTGCTGCTGCACAGACTGCCGTTTTATTCAAACAACTTCGCATAACACTCGACGCTGTTCTTAAAGAACTGGCAAGAAAGCCAGAGGTATAATGTCTCCTTGCTGGTTGACATATTGTGGGTGGGTGGGGGGAACCGCTGATGAAATGAAGATGTCACTCAGCTGTAGTGTTTTTTGCACATCTCTGCATACAGTTGCTTGGCATCACTTCACTGTATTTAAAAATGTATAGCTTGCTTTGAACTGAAGGCTGCTTCACTGTATGTAAAAAATGTATAGCTTGCTTTGAACAAAAGGTTGCTTGAGTGCTTGACAGAGTATATGCTAGATGGCTTTCAGTCCATATGCTCTAATTTGCATTTTTCTAATTAGCTGGTCTGAATGTCTGATTTCAGATGGCAACTTTTGTTGACAATGAAGTGGTCAGATCCATCATTCATTTACTGTTAGAAGAAGACAAGGCCCAACAAGCATGAAGTTGTGGTAATCTCTGCATATTAAATTTTCCTTGTAACATGATCTTGGAGAAATGAACAAACAATGTCGAGTATATCTTGCAGATGCATTAGACCAATAGTCATAACCTGTTAATTTGTGGAGCATTAGAGTTTTCATGGAAAATATTTTCCTCAAGTTTTTTAATTATTGCATGGAACTCTTGCTATCAAAAAATAACTTTTTTTTGGGGGGTGGGGGGGGGGTCCGATTTTATCTATTTAGCAGTAGGTAGTAGTCTAACGGTTAACATTTTGATTGATCACTTGTAGCAGTTATTTTAAAGATTTAAGTAATTATAGTTGAGTGACATGAGTCAAGGGCTTCCTGCTATATATTCTGCAGCTAATCTGTAATTTCCATTAGGTCAACGGATTACAATGCAGACAACGGTTGTGAACCGTGTTGGAATCAAGTTCAGAACACTAGTATTCAGATGCACATTAAGGTGCCCAGATTTAAAATGCACATGACCAGGTACATTTCAGTCGTGCTTGTGTTGGTAACTCTGTAGCTTTTTCCTGGCGAAACATGGATGCTTCAATCATGTTACAGTTTTCTTGGTTGTATCTTCTTATTAACTTCATTTGTGTCTATCTAATAACTCTTAACTGGTCAATGAGAACCAATTCTTTTTTGTACCTTTTTGTATCCTCCATGTGATCTTATGATTTCTTCTCTTACAAACACATGAGACATTATGGATGTCCCAGCTTGTCCTTTATTTATCATATTGGCCAGCATAAGTGCCGTGCACGACTTAATGCGGCCACCAATAGAATGGGCTGTCTACCACCCACCCGTTTGTCATCAAAAGCATGAAAACACTTCAACTATGCTAACAGAAGCATGAAATTTGAAACAATCATGCAAAATCATGCTGTAGCTAAAAATGACTTTTAGTACCATAGTAGAACAGTATCCTTACTTTCAGATTCAGAGTAAATTGTAGCTAAACATGTTGTATAGTATGGCAATGCATATCAAGACATTCTGCAGCTTCTGGCCTTTTTCGAGCATATGGTCGTATTGATATTTTATCTTCTGTGTAGGCATCACAATTGGTTTCTGCTGCCGGCTGCCCTGCACGATTCGTTCTTATAGGTTGGTGACTGGCGCTGGAGAAGCTTCAAAGCAGAAATTCGCTACTGCATTTACTTATTCATTCACGGAAAAAAGTCAATGAATTTAGAGTACTTATATGACAAAAAATAAAAGTCTATATGAAACTTTCCTTGAAATTATAAGGTTTTCATCCTGAATGTTGAACATATATATAGCATATTAGCATGTCACCAGTGCTGACGAAACTTGAAAGCCATACGTGTATGAAAAGACTACAGCTTGCGCAAAGTATTGATTCACTCCAGAGCCTTTTCCAGTTTTCAGCATTGTATACATCTAAAATGGACTTGTAAGGTACAGTGGGAGATATATTGCTGTTCCATAGATTTAGGGTCAACTTTTCGTATTGCATAACTATTAGCTATTGAATATTGGAGATTTTTACATGATAAGTGCAATGAAATACTGGCACAGAACATGCCTTGGATTTGTAGTATGAAAATGGATCGTGATTGGCTGTGACGGAGGCTATACTAGTTTGGCTCTTAGAATGGTACGCTCCGGTACCAGTCTATACCTGCATACTGTTTCGGGTTTAGTATAATAATATATATTTGTAAGTATACATATGTTTAATTATTTGTATAACAAAGTTCACTTACGATATTACTCTAAATACATAGTACTACTATCAAATATAACATATAATTTAATAGACCATATTATCAATCCCACATGCATGACCGGTATTGATCGGTTTCGAAGCCGGTATGGACCGATATTAGGTCGGTATGATCGGTATTGACTAGTATCGAGATTAATATGGTACATAGGACTATTTTGTACCGGTGTAAGTGTGTAAATGTACATGGTTAGTATGTATCGGTATTGATAACTATGGTTTCCATAACAAACTCTAGGTTCAAAATAATGTCCTAGGAGCCTATGCTTCCACAATCACTATATGGATTCGTGGAGTGTGGAGAAGAAATAATTTTAGATGCCTAACAAATTTCTCTAGTGTCTAAAATCACGACTCCTGACAGTTCAATTCTGGCCTGAGGTATCATAAATTTGTACTGTATGCAGCATGTACAATTCTATTTGTTTTGCCTACAGAGTATGGTGCTTTTGTTTATTAGAAGGGAAAATTGATCACCAAAATTGAGCTACTCTTCGCAATTTGGCTCTACATGCCTAATACTGTAATGACATTACTTGTGGTATATATGGCAGTTGTTTATCATCCGTAGTGGCATTTACCCGGTTTTCCCAAGTAAAACCTCAATTAGCATCAAAGATGCCAAGAGCTAGCAAAATTGGGTTGGATTTATAGCAAAGGCAATGAGCGCAGAACATAATTCTACTTCCTGATAACTTTCTACTTTTCTAACATTGGAAGGTTCAGACTTCAGAGGGAGAGCGCATTGGGGATTTTTTTTGTGTGGGTGTGGTTTTTTTTTTAGAGCTACTAATGCACGGTATACCGTTGAACTCCATCCTAACGGGATAGCAAAAGGCCGTTACCCCCACTACATCCTCACATGTTTCAGATCATGTTTCACAAGTTTCAGATCAAGTTTCAGATCATGTTTCACAAGTTTCAGATCATGTTTCACAAGTTTCAGATCAAGTTTCAGATCATGTTTCACAAGTTTCAGATCAAGTTTCAGATCATGTTTCACAAGTATACCGTTATTTTTGGCTCCAATGGTATACCGTTGGTTAGTTTTTCTGTTTTTTTTGGAGGGGGGGGGGGTGTTGTTGGGGAGAGAATGTCTAGTCGACGGTTGCGACAAGGTTCAGTTTCATGGTTGATGCCTCTTTTCCTGGTCAAATATCTGCAACTTCCTCCTTCCATTCGTCGCATCATCTTACCCCTAATTTTTTTCACTTTTGTCCCTCCTACCTACCTTTCCACAATTTTTACCGTTCCATGTCCAAGCACAAAGTCAAGTTCACAGAACGTAAGCCCAAATGATCTCGACGTATAAGATGATGCTTGAGTCAACATTAATCCTGTGTCTAGCTTATAAAAGAAGAATAATCTTCAAAGGTTAACTAAATCTTTGTAAGTTTGCATGATTAATATGCTCCCACTTGGTTATACAACCATGCAGCGCAAAAGCGCATCTTGCATTATGAAGTACAGGCCCAGATACCATTAGGGCTGGAAATTAAGCTCGAGGCTCGCAGCTCGGCTCGAGCTCGGCCAGGCTCGGCTCGGCTCGGCTCGGCTCGATGTGACAACGAGCCGAGCCCGAGCCTGCTGCTTGGCTCGCTCAGCCAACGAGCAGGCTCGTTAATTCTGTGGATAAGTTATGAAATAAATACTATTGATGGCATTGTTATGAAACAAATAACATTGATAACTTTGAAATAATATGGAAGTAGCATCACAAGATACCTTAACAGAACAAATCAGAGTGACTGGTCTTTGGTAGAGCAGCTCATTCAGACATTAGCCATTCAAATGGTCCATAAAACAAGATACAAAACAATTGGTGCAGTGGTGCTCCCATAAGAACAATGCAATTCATAAAAGTTGCACACTATATATACACTAGTCATATATAGTTTTCCATAAGCATGATAACCATTTCAGTATTACTAATCTACAGACAGCAGATCTTAACTTTTAAGCGATCATAGTATTTTTCTGAGTCTTCTAATAACAGCTGGGGGATTTGAGGCAGCAGGCAGTGCACGATTGAGGATTTGAGAGCTGGGGCTTACTGCTTAGGGTTGACGCAACGCAATGAGGGGCCACATGTCAGACGGCTCGCGAGCCGGCTCGGCTCGGCTCGAGGCTCGACCGAGCCCGAGCCGAGCCCGGTTTTCAGCTCGTCAAAGGCAATGAGCCGAGCTCGGCTCGGCTCGAATAGTGACGAGCTCGGCCGAGCCGGCTCGGCCGACTCGATTCCACCCCTAGATACCATTGAAGCACGATACTACGTTCACAAAGTACTTTTGCCTATTCTATTATATTTAGCCACACACTGTTAGTACGAACATTGAACAATGTTTTAATTCCAAGTAAACCAGAGAGAGGTCAGCAGTGGAGCAGCCGGTGGATCCTTCATCCTTGCGAAATCACGAGTTTAATGCACTAACTAATTAATACTGTTGCTACAAAATTTCTGTGACAACCAGTTTTAATACGATCGATCAGTTGACTAATCCACAACCAAATCCTTCAAAGTTCAAACATTTGTTAATTAATTAATTAGCTAAAGCGCAAGCGTAAGTTAACTTCATTTGTGTCTTCAGAGCTCAAGGGCAAGTTAATTAATTAATTAGCTAATCTTCATCTACAGTATGAAGATAGAGATTATCATACATAGAGGGGCTATTTGGTTGATTGTATGTCCCTAGTCTGGCCCGTACGAGCCATACAGGCTGGTTAGATAGGATGAGTACTGGATACAAGATAGGTTTGGTTTGCTGCATGTGTTAATCCTGGCTGAGCTTAGAAGTTGTTTTGTTGGTTGTCTGAAGGGGGAGGAGGTGATGACCGGATGCAAGAGATGTTGTTTGGTTGGTTGTATTTGGCTGAGTGTGGTGACCCTCCTGCATGAGGTGGCGAGGTTACCTCCCGCTTGAGGCCGAATGGAGTACGCACAATATATTGGTAAGCCCGATTAGTTTCCTCATGTCCTACTGATTCAGCTGCGAACTACAAAGATCATGCACTACCTTGAAAAAGGTAATCAGTGGCGGTTCGAAACTGCCATCAGTGACGGTTTTCGAACCGCCACCGATTTAGTGCCACTGATAATCCAGGATTACCAGTGACGGTTCTAGAACCGCCACAGATAACATTATTTGTGACGGTTTTTGGCTAGAACCGTCACTGATAGTCCGACACAGGAAAATAAAAAACTGGCATTTGTGGCTAGCCTCAGCAAGCTAGCCATACCCTCTGCATGAATATATATAAGAGATTTGATAGAAGTGTCATACAGAAGCAAGACTGCAAAAACATGAAGCAATTAATTAAGTGCTCAAATATTGCACAAACTACATGCACTGCACCTATTGTCGCCACTATGAAATCAAGACACAATTTAGGGTTGGATCAATTGATACCGATTTATGGCCTTGGATAACTAAGGTTTCATTTTTCTCCTTGAGCTTCTTAAGTATAGCAAAAGTTACAAAGAAAAACAAAAGAAAACATCGAAAAAGGTATAGCTCATGCGAAATGTCTTTTGGAACAACACCTTTCAAAGGAACAATTAAAAGGAGTTTACAGCAGAAACAAATACAGTTAAGCAATTAGATAGTTAATTAAAATCAAGTTTTGGTTACTCATAATGTCAGCCTAATTAAACTGAAATGACTTCTTTGAACTGCTTACTCGTGAAGTAATGAATAATAAACAAGTGAGATGATCGCTATGGATGTCCCTCGCTTTTCTTGCTGCTAGTCATTGATCACATCAAATAGATAATAAACAAAAGAAAGATGGGAAGGATGCAAAGAAGTGAAGAACTATTGCATCGGCAAGTCATAACATACGGATATCCCTAGATCCCTTGTTATCATGCAATAACTATTCAACAAACTAAAGAAGTTGAGCACACTTCCTAATACAAAATAGTTAAAACACTTTTGATCAAACAATGGAAATCGAAGGCCATAAGATTTCCCATTGAAAAAGAAAAATCAAATAAATACCGATTGACAACCATATATGTACTTGTTTCATCTTTCTCCTTGAGCTTCTTAAGTAAATCAACAAGAGAGATCGCAAAAAAATGTACCAAATAAATAGTGAGTGAAAAGTTAAAACTAAATAGAAGTAGAAATGCAACTTCTTAAATATCAATTAGCATACTGGTGATTGTGCTGAACACAAGATAGAAATATCGTGCCGCACCCATCAAACCAAATGCTTGAGTCGCTCAACTCCTCTAGTAGTTGATAGAGTCTATCCACTCAACTTTTGTTTGGATATGGTCCTGCAGAAGCAAACACAATACTTTAGGCAATGGAGACAAGAACAAATGGTTCGGAACATGCAGCACAACTAGATTGAACAGAAATATGTGTCACAAATTTACTTACAATCGTATTATGGCGCCTTTTGGCTCAAGGCGGCATCCAGATTGCTTGATTTCATCATACACGTTAAGTCCATCTAATACCCGCCCATTTGATACAAGCGCTCCTACAAGCATGCTCTTAATTTCATTGAGGTGCTTGGGTGGTATTTCCTTATGCGAAGAACCTAAGGAAACAAGGATGGTTTTATAAGTATCACATATAACAAATTACAATGTAGGCCTCATTCTATGTTACGGAGATATTATGTGCTCAAGCATTTTCTTTAGTTTCTTAACATTAGCATTTTGTAGTAATAACCATTATCTATCCAATTAAGAAAATATGCAAGACATCATGTGTAAGGAGAATTGGAACCTAAAGGTGCGAGAAAAATTAAAAGAAAAGTCTGTCCAGAGAGCATCATTTACTGTTTGGCCATGTCGAAGTTCCTAAGTCTTGAATATGCACTAATGAGTGCCATATATATATATATATATATATATATATATATATATATATATATATATATATATATATATATATATATATATATATATATATATATATATATATATATATATATATATATATATGTCATTTGAATTCCATCTTGCCGTAATTCATCGTGATACTGCCAACAATTCAATAGCCAACAATTATCCCAATAGAAACTATAAATATTAAATAGAAAGGTATAGGTTAATAGGAACTACTGAAAATAAGTTGAGATAGCCAACCTTTTTTGATGACTGACAGTAAAATGAATCAGGAATACGATGTAATTTTTGTCGATTTAGAGTAATATGGTCTCAAGTTCATGATGTACATACTAGTTCTGTTATATGAATACATGAGCTAAAATACAAAAACATACCTGGAACTGCGATGTAAAATCCAACTTGGGAGCTTGAGTATGGCATCTTAAGATGAAATGAAAGCAATTCATGGCTAAAGCAATCCACTGGTTGGTTAAGTTGGCAAATCCTTTATAGCCTAAAAATGTATGTCCTACTTGTGGAATGTTTTAGCACTGTATTTGCTGCTTGCTATCGTCTCCTAGAAATGTCTCCCTAGTTCCTCACTATATGGTAAGTAATCTCCTAATGCCAAATGTATGTAATGATAACAATGCTAAAACTAACAGGCCCTGTTCCAGAAAACAAAGATTCGTGCTATAATGTAGGCTTTGCACATAACTAAAGTCAAGCTCACAAAGAACACTAAAGATAGAGAACTCAAATTTACAAGGGTCTTACTTTAGAATCACTATCAATTTTAACATCAACAAGGGTTCTACCGCTTTTATGTTGTGGTCAGATGTCGGCAATGAAGAGTTCATCGATCTTCACACCACTGGATGTGAAACCCTATGATAAAAATACAAGTTGTGAGCACATCTCTTCATAAAATTTCTAGGAGGAGTTACATGATACAAAAAACATGAATGTCGTACCAAACCAGAATTGCTAGATGTCGACAAAGAAAACTTTTGGTCAAAATTGTAGTCCTTGTACAAAAGATCTGTAAGGAGCAATGGACAAATATGAGTTACCAGGAAGTGTAAATAGAGTAAGGTGACACAAGAAATAGAACCAAAGGGAAGATTGGTAACACGGAAAACTGGGCTTAACATATATCTGCAATTCTGTAGTTGTCTAACCACAACGGATAAAAGCGCCAAATAGTAATTGTTCCAAATAAATATGAAACAACGGAGCTACTTTGACATGTGTGAATCCTATTCATCACAAAGAATCCTTTTAGAGCACAAGAGACAAACAAACCAAATAATAAAACAAAATGGTCATCGGGCTCAAATTATAGAACACTTCCTCATTAAAGTTTATTGTATTACCAAAATTTGGAAGAAAAAATAAACAACCCGCTTAAGAGTCTTAAGGATAAACACAAACCTTGAATGCTGGTTCAGCTTCTTTTTGCCCAGGCTTGTCCGATATTTCAATGACCCACTACAAGAACAATCACAAAAGTTATCCAGTATACAAAATTAACGAAGAAGCAAAGCCTTAAAAAATTAATCATTACGGCAATAGGACAAAAAGTCCTTACGATTAAGAAACTATAATAAACAGTTCTAAATGGAAATGTGTACCTTGCTATTAGTTGAAGAAGTTTGCTTTGGAATTTTGTTCCCAAGACCTACAATTGAGGCTCCATCAAAATCTATAGTATTTATTTGGACAGGAACAAGAAAAGAACTCCATAGATGATTTAAACTCACATGTATTTTTGAGGCAGTTTTAGGGATCAAGAAAGCCTTTCACTGAATTCCAGAGTAGCTTGAAACTATTACAAACACATGGAGTGTCTGATGCAGTGTAGCTTGAAACTATTACAAACACATGGAGTAGCTTGAAACTATTACAAACACATGGAGTGTCTGAGCATACAAGGAAAGTTTATCAAACTAACCAAGTAATTTTTCCACTTGGTTAGTTTATCAAAGTAACCAAGTAATTTTTTTCACTTGGTTAGTTTATCAAACTATTACAAACACATGAAATAACTTCATATGAAAAAATAACCATGTAAGGCAAACACATGAAATATTTAGAAGTGCCACTCGCATGTGTGCACATGTGTTCCTCAAGAAGACAAACATACATGCTACAGTAGCAGAACCACTGACAAGAGAAGTGGCATTGAGGAAAGAAGGGGCTCCCATTTCAAAGGTACAAAGAGTTATTTACACTTTGTAATGAAATAAAATTGAAGTAACAAAAGCTTAAACTAGTTTTCTAAACTAGAAGCCTATGGGTCTTCGGAGCTTGGAGACACGCGATGTGAGAGATGAGTATGGAGGAGTGGATCGTTGTTGTCTTCGTCATAAAACTCGCCTTTTTTGTTGAGTATTTTCTTCATGATGAAGAAGGCGAGCTGGCCCTGAACGGCTTGGATTTCAGAACAAGCGAGCCCTATCAGAGAAATTTTGAGGCGTCAGAGGTATGAAAAAGTAATTAAGAGAGCATATAGAAATCGAGTGGCGCGAATCGATGGGTCATGTCAGCATGACTGACCTCCACGTCATTGTCTTTTATTGTGCAACTTAAGATTTCCCGCATGTACTGGCACACAAAGTACCCACATATATTTGTTCCTTGCTTCTACTTGTGACACTGCGAAAATCGAATGAACTAAGATGTCGTCGAAGGAGCTATTTACTATGAAATACGATATAAGAATATTCCTTGCGTGCGTACCGGAAATTTAGTACGGATTGTAAGGGTTTTCTGGTATGGGCGGTGTCTCGTGCTCTTCTGACAATATCTTTTGAACGCCTCGTTGATTAAACGTGTCATCACTTCATAGTCTGCTTTAGGTTTATCCAGTGGATCCATGATCAGCATCTTGCTCTTGTCTGGATGAATTACTACGAGAATCCAGTGGAATCTGGATGCCATAGCCATTAGTCGTTACGTCAGAGTAAATAACGAAACCAACGAGTAATTTAACTCGCTAGTGAGGAACTTACTTAAAATTGTATGGTACAAGTATAAACTCCTTGTCTTGTAGTTTAAGCAAAGCTTTATAGACGCATCCTCGACCTCCTTTGGTACTCTCTCGATTTCTTCTTGGCAAACCGTTCCCGGGTCGAGGAATCCCACTGGCCCCTTGGTTCTTCGTAGTTCTTGAATCTCGTATCTATATAACGAAATAGTTAGACATGACATTTATCGGTATTACGTGAATGTAGACCAAGATTGATATATTAGACGCTTACGATTGTCCAAAGATCTCAAAAACATATGTCGAGGGCGCCATTATAGAACAAGTTGTGCATGTTATCGAATTCTATTAAGAAGTAGCCATAGCCCTCGTGGTGAAAATGTTCCTCACGGAACACTGCAGTGATCACCTTCGGGAGTACATCTTGGTTGGATCGCTCCATGTACCATGCATGTAGTCACGATCATGGGTGTTAGACTGCTTAACTTCGAATCGGTGACTAAGGGCTTCCCAACCTCGAATTTCAATTTTGGTTGATTTTCTTGTTCATCAGACTTTGCCTTGCCCTTACTTTTTTGTCGGACGACATCATACTCGGTCCTGGCTTCCCCTGATCTAGCTGATACGGCTTGTCTAATGTGCCATTTTTTGGGATCAGGGGTTGTAGGTTTGTCCTTTGAAGTACCAGGTATTACAGGTTTCTGCGTTGGAGTACAAACAGGGGCCATATTTATGGGGCCCTCAATGGATTTCTTTTCTACCTCATCTTGCTTCTTCACCATTTCACTCTCGTGTCTTTGATCGATATCATGGATTGCACTGCAGAGAGGTCGGCGATGCATGATCCAAGACGATGTCGAGAGGGTGCCACCGCATGGTCCAAGATGATGTCACGCTTGCGCCATCGATGAATGAGTGGACGGCACCTCCCGAGTTGTTATCTCGTCATTGGCGGGTTTTCTAGCTTTGATATCGAGAAAGCGTGCAACTACCGTCCACCGACCTTTGCATAACTCGGCGCTATCGGGGCATTGTGCAGACACCCCTTATTGGCACGGATAAGCTACCTCAGAGCGACTGTCAGAGAAAGATGTTCATCACGCACGTTGAGTGACGGGGTGTGGGGTCACGATGTCATCCACAGGATAATGGTTTAGGTCCACTTGTGCTTTGGCGTCGACCATAGCTATCGCCGCGACGACCGTAGGGTCGAGAGAGCGTTTTCGGCCTGCGTCTGGCTCAAGGCTTCTTGTACTTGTCGTTGAACTTGTTCGTGAATGGTGGGTTGTAATTCTCGCAGAACCCTTTCCTTCATACTTTCCATTTCTGCAGCTGCTCTTCTTTAGCTCTTTTCCGACTCCTATAAGAGTCTTCGTGCTCAGGGAATCCCATCTTCCATGGAACCTTGACCCCGACGCCTCGTGTTCGACCGGGGTGCTCTTTGTTTCCGAGGGCCGCTGATAGCTCGTCTTTCTCCCTGTTTGGGTGGAAGGATCCTTGGGTGGACTGGGCGTACAACTGATGAACTCTTTGCGCCACTTCTTCGTCTTCGCTGCTCTTGAATGATAAACTCCCAGTAGACAAGAGATCTGCCCTCGCTAGCACGTAGTGCTTCACTCGGTCTGGTAGTCCGACCAAGGGACTTGTGCCAGTCTGTTGGATCACTTGTAATTCCTGCCTGTCCCATTGAGCAATTTTACCTGTACCCACTCGTGCCAAGTCCGTGGGGTGAGTATTCCTTCTTGCGATGCTAATGTGGTCCTCACTAGACTTCCTTGTCGCTTCAGATTGCTTCATCGCCACGAACTCATCCCAAAGATGGTCAGTAATGTTGGGTAGTCTCCGACGGTGACCGCTTTTGCTTCACATAATTTACGCTCACCTCGCCTTTGAAGTTTCTCCACGCCGCATCCATGGTCATCAATGCATCGCGACGCGACGAAGTTCTTCGACTCTTCGGGAATGCGAAGGTTCCTTTGAGCTCATCCACAGATCCGCTTTGGTGGCTTAGGGCACTTTATGCCAATCCAAATAGGTGATTGGCACTTTCTCCCTTACGATGTACCCGCATGTTGACCTGTATTTTGCTGCTGCCTTTTTCGGTGCAACAGGGGACCCAGTATCTGAGACCTCCGTGATGGTGTACCGGCCTTCAGCTTCTTATTCTTCCTCGTCCTCGGCGTGTTGCAACAGAAGTGGAGGCCCTGGGAACAGCGGTCGAGGCCCCGGAACAGCGGTGGAGGCCCCTGAACAGCGGGCGGAGGCCTCGGCAACTTCGTGGTTGGGTGGAGGGTAAGGTACTGCTCGGGCTCTCCTCCATTATAGGCTCGGCCGGCTCCATTAGAACTACTCAATAGAAAGGAGATATTTCAGAGAGGGAAAGAAAATATGTACTAACCGATAGAATAACTAAGTGTATCATATTGAATTAGCACACCGAGGAAAATATGTACTAACCGAGGAGTAAGATAGAAGATGTACTAACCGAGGACTATATTAGATCCTAAAGTGCTCCGTCCATGGCTCATTTTGAGTCCATGTACTAACCGATGTACTAACAATGGCATGATCAGAAGAAATTTATGATTTTTGCTTACCTTTCTTGGGAATTTTTTAAATAATATTATTTTCTTTTAAATCTAGTGGTGTTATTAAGAGTGGATGTTCTTCCTCTCCAACTTTTCCAATGAAAAATTTCATGTTCTATGAAGATGAGAACTACTTCAAGAATTTCGGGTTTCACGAGGATTGCGGGTAAGGAGTACTCTCGCACTTAGGGTATGGATGAAGATAAGAATACTCAATGGAAGCATAATTCACAACCAACCAGAATGACTTATGGTTCATAATTCGGACAAAAGGCATAAGATAGAAGATGTACTAACTGATGACTATATTAGATCCTTAAAGTGCTTAAGGTTATTTGGTTTTACAAGACTAAGTGAATTGTTCCTGCGAATGATATCAACTATCTCCACTATACACAACTACTAGCATATATATACATATATAGACACAAGATCAAGCACATACATAAGAATATATATATATATAGACACAAGATCAAGCACATACACAAGATCAATACCAACATGATATTAAAGCACTCATCCACACAAACAGAGATATCAACAATGGCATGATCATTAACAAATCAAGTAGCATCTAGCTCAAGTTGTTTTACTTTTAAAGTGTTCTCGATGTCGGGTTGCCTTATATCTCAAAGAGAATTAATTTAATGTGCTCTCAGATTTGGGTATGGATGAAGATAAGGATCTTCACCACAATCACAAATGGGCTAACACTTTATTCAATGAAATAGGCCTTGAACTCTTACCACCTTAAAATGCACACTAAAGAATTCTCATTGCCTAGATATTTACTAGTTATTCACTACCGACATAGGGCAATATCATAATTCCTAAAGCATGTAGTGTCGAATATTATCTTTCCCAAAAGCCATAATTTCGCTCTACATTGTCAAAGCTATCTCTATAACACTATTATTTTTTCTATCTTTAACAAATTAAACATGTCTTAAGTGAGTTATCTTCCAAATCTTCTAGCAAAACATGGCCTTCTAGGGTTGAGGCCTTCACTCACCTCTTGTCATGTGCTCTGGACCCATTGCCATGTAGAGGTAAAATTATCGGTATGCTTTTTTATTTATTTATTTTACTATGGAAACAAATCCATATAATTCGCTTACTTTAGGTAAAATTATCGGTATCGCTAGATCCTTATTCTACCGCTACCCCGATCTTGATGTACTTATCATAGTTTTCAGACACGTAGCAAAAGGATAGCAGCAGAAGTAAGCAATTCTTTCAAGCATTTAAGTCTATAGTTCAAGGCCTAAACCACATAAATAAAGGTTCGATCATTCTAGTACCCGTGTTCATCACAGAGCATCACCCACGCCCCAATTCAAGGCAACAAGTAAGACAAGTAAGGCAACAGTAATAGCAAAGAGAGTATAATGCATCCACAATGTTAAGGGCATCCACAATGTACTTCCCAACAAAAATATAAATTCTTATCAATCGCTTGTATTTCATTCCTTCAAACCTCGATTTGTTTACTATTTTTCTATAGAATTCAGAACAAGCAAAGTCCCCAAGCAATCAATCTGCCCCAAAATTGGTACCCAAGTTGATTGACTAGCCTCTTTGCACAATAATTGATGATTTTCACTTCATCGTTAGTACATTATCTTCAACCGTGAGAATCTCAACTTAACAGCTCAAGTTAACCAAAACTATCATATAGATTCAGATTGACCGATAACTGAATACTCAAACAAGCTAAGCAGATATATATATATAATGATCGAGTAGCGGCAAGATTACATAAATCTTAAACCTAAGCACGCAATCGCCTCTGCTCTCGAGTCTCGTAAGGTAATCTCACCACACCAACACACGCCCCTAGGGTTCCTCTAAATGAATCACCACCGTGTCTTTCACAAGAACCAATGCTCACCATTAAATAAACTGCTCCTAGTACTCAAAGACGGATTCTCGTGGCTTAGTAGCTTACCCGGTAGGGTTGAAGGGGAGGCGCCGGCAGGGAGGCGCAGGACGGACGGCCTGTCATTGAGGGGGGCGGCGCTGGTGGCTTCGGCGGGCAGTCTGCGGAGGGCGCAGAGACGGCGTCATGGAGCGGCGGCGCAAGCAAGGGAGCTAGGGCACAGGAGTGGAGGGCACTTGGAGTGGCGGCGGTAGCTAGGCACGAGAGCGGGAAGCGAAATTTGCGAAGTATATGACGGCGCGAAATGAGCTATATGTAGAGAGTATCTGTGGCGGTTAAGAACAATAACAAGTC
Source organism: Guadua angustifolia (assembly GCA_036346375.1). NCBI lineage: Eukaryota > Viridiplantae > Streptophyta > Magnoliopsida > Poales > Poaceae > Guadua > Guadua angustifolia. Next base: position 83,662 of record JAYEVE010001000.1, on the reverse strand, counting down.
ACAGATAACGTTATCTGTGGCGGTTAAGAATAATAACCGTCACAGATAACGTTTATCTGTGATTTGCTATTGTTCTTAACCGCCATGTATACCCCCCTCCCACGCCATAGATACAGATGACAATCTGATAAACTCCAAGAAGCATGCATAACTCTAAAAACTGCAGAAATCATAATAAACCATGTTGCATATGACAATACATGATTTTTTTTCTTCCATACATTAATACATATGAAGCATGTATAACATAAGTCCTAGAAGCATTTAACTGTTTATATCCTGGAGCACATAAAAATTGAGTAAATAGAATTATTCAAGCTACTACATTTCTCAAGAGCTATAGAAACCTCAATTCAATTGAACAAGACTCCACCATCGCTTAGTCGAGAATTCAAGTTTCAAGTTTTCTCATCAAAATCATGCATATTTATTTCCTATTAATTCGACTGTAAATGTACATTTCTTACATCACATTTCCATTACTCCATATAAATGGCGACATGTTTCCATTACTCCTAGCTAATTATTTTCTTTCACAATTTGACCTTCGCTAGATCATCGCGATGATAGGTAACTTCTTGAGTGGTTTGTTCCTCGGGCACGATGTCGTCGTGCGAAAGGAGGCAACTCATCAAACCGGTTGTACTCTTCCTCATCCACGACATTCTCAACTCCAACGATCCTTCTTTTCCTTGCGTAACAACGTGGCGCTTCTTATCCGCCGGTCGATTATGTAGAATACTTGTGCTACTTGATTCGCAAGTACGAATGGTTCGCTCTCAGATCCGACATGTTCGATGTCCACAGAGTAAAGCCGCACTTGTCCACCTTGACACCATTCGGGAGTCGTACCCAATGACATCGAAACACCGGATCTTGAAAATGCAGAGTCCAGCTCCCAAATCTCCTCTATGAACCCGTAGTAGATGCTCTTCAGATCGCCTGTGTTGTCGTGAGGCATCTATACGGACACCATCTTTTTTGGTAAGTGCTCTTGCTATCCCGAGCTCGTGTAAAATGTATATCCATTGATGTCATATCCTTGCCATGTCGTGATTGTACCAAGGCCCTTTTGCCAACCACTCAATGTAACACTCGCTTTCTTCACCGCACATGTGCTCCACGAACCAATGACCGAACAAACGATTGTGCTCTTTTGTTATCCAAATCTCGACTTTCCTCGGTTTTCCTCCTTAGCTTACCCTTGTGTATGTCCATATACGGGCACACCTCAAGTGATCAAGGTAATCTCGTGAAATGGGCTTGTTCGAACAAAATATTATCGTAGGAATTTGTAGATTTCTTTCCTATTACACCTTTCCCACCTAGCCTACCCTCATGGCGAGATACGTGCACTCCTACCGGTTCGACCTCCTCCATGTAATCGATACGTAACTCAATAACCTCCTCGCTTGCATAACCTTCTACAATTGAGCCTTCCTACGAGATCGATTACGTACATATTTCTTGAACACCCATATACCTTTCAAATGGGTACATCTCGATGCGTGAATACGGGTCAAGAATATTTATCTCATTGACAAGGTGAACAATGAGATGAACCATGATATCAAAAATGATGGGGAAAATACATTTCTAGTCAGCACGTAGTCTTTACCACATCACTGAAGTTCATAAAGTCCAACGGATCGATGACCTTCGTGAAATCGTGTTGAAGAAGGAACACAACCTCGTGATTGCCTCTCGGACCTTGTCGTGCAAAATACCTCTAATTGCAACAGGAGCATTTGTGTCATCATCACATGACAATCATGAAACTTCATGCCAATTAACTTCAAATCTTTCATCGATACCAGTTTCTTGATGTTTGCGAGTAACCGGACGGAACTTTCACACCATGCGAGCACTTGCGAGTTCTGCTTTTCTTTCTTACTCAAAGTGTAGCAAGTCGAGAAGGTAAAGCCGCCTTTCCCAAAGGTCTTGAGGATGTAGCTCGGCTCGATCTTCATGTCTTCCAGATCCCTTCGTGCCTTCATCCATCCTTTGTTTTGCTAGGAATATTCAAGAAAAGACCAACCACGCTGTCACATACATTCTTCTCTACATGCATGACGCCGATGCAAAGGTCGAACTTCCAAGTCCTTCCAAAGAGGGTAAGTCCCAAAAGATGGATCTCTTCTTCCACGTGGTCTTCTCAAGATGGGACCGCGATGTATTACCAAGACTTCTTTCCGAGTACAACATTAAGATCCCTAACCATATCATACACCTCTTCCCCACGAAGACGCTTTGAGCTAAACCGCCCTCCTTTGTCCCGTCAATTGTTTCTTTATATTGCGGTACGGATGATTCTCGCGAAGGAACCTCCGTGACGCATGTACACTGCTTTTCTCGAGTTGTTGAGCCACACACTAGCGGTTTCATCCATGCACTAGGGCATGCTTTCGCTCCTTTTATAGTACGGCCGACAGGTTACCAAGCGCAGGAAAATCATTGATGGTGCGTAAAAACAATGCGCGTAGGTGAAGTACTCGCTTGTACTCGCCCCATACCGTACACCTTCGCTCCACAATATCACAAGATCTTCCACCAATGGTTGTAGGTATACATCAATATCGCTTGCGAGGTTGTCTCGCCCTTGGATAAGCAAGGACATCATAATGTACTTTCGCTTCATACACAACCGTGGTGGAAGGTTGTATATACACGAGTCACGGGCCAAGTGCTATGAATGCTGCTCATATTACCGAAAGGATTCATTCCATCCGTACTCAAGCCAAACCTTACATTCCTCGCCCATTTCAAGTTCTCTCAAGAGTCTATCGATGGTTCTCCATCGGCGTAATCACCAGTGTCTCGCTTTTCCATCCTCTTACGGTCTTTCGAAAGTGCCATCGCATCAATTTGGCGTGCTTTTTGTTTCCAAATAAACGCTTCAAACGAGGTATTACCGCAAATACCACACCACCTTTATGGAGCTCCTTTCTTCACCTCGATAGCTTCATTGCCATCGCCTTACGCTTGTATCGCGACGCTTTGCACACGGACATACATGAATGTCCGCATAGTCTTTGCGATAGAGTATACAATGCTTGGACAAGCATGTATTCTTTCTACTTCCAATCCCAAGGACATACAACCTTCTTAGCTAGATACGTGGTTTTAGGCAACACGCTTCCTTTAGGCAAGATGTCCGCTAAGAGATGTAACAACGCCGTGAAACTCTTGTCGGACCAACCATTGGCGCCTTCAATTTCAGAGCGCGAGCACCGTGTGCAACTTTGTGTATTCCTCCTTACAACCCGGAACAAAGGTTTCTCCGAATCCTCCATCAAACCCGTGAATTGATTAAACTCTCTCGACTAGTGTAGTTCTCTTACGCATCGCGCAACATTTGAGCAGATTAATGTCGCCATCGACGACCAACCTATCCTCATCGGATCCATAACGATGTCACCGCCACATTGCCGCTCCGTCGCTGCCGCCGACGTTATCACGCTCAAGTATGATCTCCTCTTCACCGTGCCTTGTCCAACTTGTATAGCCAGTACAAAACCCTCCGGATCAAGTGCAAATGGATATGGTTTTTGTTCGAAAACATCTTCTCATTCTTGCAATCAATGCATGGACGGTGTATGTACTCCGTCTTCTTTTGCAAGTCGTTCTCCTACGCTTCTTAGAAAAACAGATACACCGTCGATATATTCTTGGTCGCAACGGTTCGCATCGTACATCCATCTCCGGTCCATCTACAGCTTCATTAATTTAAGCAATTTATTAATATCCAAAAATCTTAATTAAATAAATTGTTATTCTAATATTCAACAATATGCACTAACGGGACAACATTAATACTAAGTAAATGTTGCAAACTTAATTAATTAATTTTAATATATACTCATACGTAACCAAAAATTATATATATATCCTCCTAAGATCAACATAATAAATTCTCACCTCAAAATTTCATGATCACCCGACTACCATATTAACTAAAATTTATTTATCATTCACATCCAACAATCTTAATTACATAAATTGGGTTTATATGCTTCATAAAAATTCACTAACAATACCCACTAATGAAGCAAGATGTATATACACGCTAATCTAAAAAAATTAATGGTAACTAAGAAAAATATTAACTACGTAATTTTATACATATCCTTCTAAGAGCAATATAATAAATTTCCTCATCTCAAAATGCAAGGCAATTAACATCATGATCACCCATCTATCATATTAACTATAATTTATTTTTCATTAATATCCAATAATCGTAAATACATAAATTTTATACATATCCTTCGGAAGAGCAACGTAATTTTTATACATATCCTTCGAATATTAACTATAATTTTATACTTCATGATCACCCATCTATCATATTAACTATAATTTATTTATCATTAATATCCAATAATCGTAAATACATATATTTGACATATGCTTGACAAAAATTCATCATCTAAATAAGGTAGAGAACTTAATCTAATACAAAGAAGATAATAAATTCATCATCTACAAATTGCTAGCTAAATAAAAACAAACTAAATGTAGACCTTGCACCTAAACCTTAATTAAGCTAGGAATAAACCTTTTAATGGCAATTTTACACTAGAAATGAAGAGAGGAGACATATTTTACACACCTTGGAACAATTCTAGGAAGTGGAAGCACAAGATCTTGGCCAAACAAAATCTGAAATCAAAAAGTCGAAGTTTTGTTCTCGGAGGAAGATCACCAATGACAGGGCAACAGGGATATTTATAGAAAGCATTATTAGTGGCGGTTCTAAAACCAACCCGCCACAGAAAATGTATTATCTGTGACGGTTCCATCTACCAACCGCTACAAATAGTCCCAGCCGTTATCAGTGGCGGTTTTTATTTCAAACCGTCACAGATTAAGTATTATCTGTGGCGGTTTTTTGATGCAACCGCCACAAATGGTCCTCCCGCCAATTTCCATATAGAACCGCCACTGATACATGTATTTGTGACGGTTCCAAAAGAACCGCCACAAATAGGGCGTCACCTATGTGCTGTTTTGTAGTAGTGATGGTGTTTGAATACAAGTTTTTTTCAGATTGGAAGTGTGATCACATATTTTTTAGTAGATGATAACCTACAGGTAGTACTTATATCGGAGTAATTCCTTAGTCCTGACATTGGTCAGCTCAGGATGAACTAACCAAATTAGCACAGAATTGTGGCCCAATATGTAGGTATGCAATTACATTTTAAGCAGACTTCAACGCAGAGCCAGCACCTCCGAGTCCCAGGTATGTACAAGCAAAGGAAAAAAGGAACTGTATGTAACTTTTGAAATCTAAAGACGAGTTATAGTCACAATATTCATTCGTTATACCCGAGTTACAACTGTTCGGTATTTGGTCTGATCTTCAGGTCCTATCACAGGAACAGTGACTGCAGCCAAACATCAATACTAAACAGAAAATAGAATCACCAGCAGGCACGCTTCCAATTGCTCAGCTCAACACTAATCAAAGGTGGTATGTGCACGGTTGCGGAGGTTATAATGGTGCACAGTACGGTGGATTGGTGGCTTCGACGAACGGTGAGTCGGCGCCGTCGACGGAAGCAGATGAGGCGCACGACGGCTGGAGCGCCGCCGTACGTACGTGCGCGAGGTGGAAGCAATGAATCAGGAAGGTAACAATGTGTTATTTCCTTCTTACTTTATTTCCTGATTGCATACAGCTTTTATAGCCAATAACAAATATGGAAAACCCTAATCATGGTAATTGCCTGACGTTAAACATGGAAACTACTAAATAGATAAGTAACTAACAGATAAACTTCCAAAGAGATAAACTTCCAAAACACCTAGGACCTGCCTTTCCGCACATATCAGCCAAAGGCCCATGGAAGGCTGAGTCAGGTTCTGATGCGGCGCGAGTACTGCGCACCATCGAACCTGACATCTCTCCCCTCCTCTGAAAACAGCTCGTCCTCGAGCTGAAATTTCGGATGACGCTGCTGGAAGGCATGGACATGCTCCCAAGTTGCTTGCGAAGTCGGAAGATCCTTCCAACGAATGAGGACCTGACGTTGACCACGCACAACACGACCTCGAATAGCCTGCTCCGGTAGTGGAACAGCTCGGCCCTGGACAAGTGGAGGTAAAGGCGCTGGTTCCACAGGAGGCGTTCCATGAAACTTCTTGAGCAGGCCGACGTGAAAGACATCATGTATGCGAGTTCCTGGAGGCAAACGAAGGCGATAAGCCACGGAACCAATACGTTCCGCCACTTGATATGGACCATAAAAACGTGGACTGAGCTTGCCGGGTGTAACCGCCGCTATGGAAGAGGCCGACCGCTGGGAGATGCGCAACCAGACCCAGTCGTCCACCTCAAAAGACACTTCCCGATGAGAACGGTTGTAATAAGAAGCTACCAGTGCTTGTGCTTGAAGAAGGCGATCCCTGACCTCAGCGAGAAACTCATCCCGTTCCAATAAATGAGACTCAACAGCTTGATTACGGGCCTCGCCCTTCACATAAGTGCGGAGGCTAGGCGGATCACGACCATAAACCACACGAAACGGCGTAGTTTTTAAGGAGGACTGGAAGGAAGTGTTATAACAATACTCTGCCTAGGATAGCCAACGAATCCACTGTTTTTGACGATCCCCAGCAAAACATCGGAGGTACATAGCAATGATTTTATTAGTGACTTCTGATTGACCATCCGTCTGGGGATGATAAGCAGAGCTCATGTGGAGGCGAACACCCGCTAACTGAAATAGTTCCTTCCAAAAGGTGCTAGTGAAGACCACATCGCGATCTGTGACAATAGATGTGGGAATCCCATGGAGCCGCACCACTGTATCAAAGAACACGCGACTCACGGAAGCTGCAGTATATGGATGAGCCAATGGAATGAAGTGCGCCGCTTTAGAAAAGCGATCGACCACGGTGAGAATGACAGTTTTGCCACCAGATTTTGGAAGACCCTCAATGAAATCCATAGCAATGTCAGACCACACGACCCGAGGTACCTCAAGGGGTTGGAGAAGGTCCCTCGGATGAAGATGTTCTGTCTTCTTGCGCTGGCAAGTGGCACATTCTCAGATGAAGTCCTGAATGACCTGACGGGCTCGAGGAATGTAAAAGTCCGCACGAACGCGGTGGAGAGTCTTCTGGACGCCTTCATGGCCAATGGCATGATAATTAGCCACAATACTGGAGACAAAGGGCGATGAGTGAGGCACAAAAATTTTGCCGTGATGCAAAACAAGGCCATCGCAGATGGACCATGGTGTTGTCAGGCGACCTTCCTGCACACTTGTAAAAATGGAGACCCAATCAGCCTCCTCCGGCAGAGCACTACGCAGGTCATCAAACAAGGCCAAGGATGTCATGGTGAGGGCGTGAAAGGACGCTGCTGGCTCGTCACCATCGCGTCGGGAAAGAGCATCTGCTACTGTGTTAAGGCGCCCCGGACGGTATTCCACAGAAAAATCAAACCCGACCAATTTGCTCGCCCATTGATGTTGCGGAATAGTGGACAATCATTGATCCAAAAGAAACTTCAGACTGTAGTGGTCGGTACGGATGACAAATGGGCGACCCCAGACATAAGGCCGCCAATGTCGCACGGCTCGAACCAAAGATGATGAGCTCACGCCGAGGCGCCGCCATTTGGCATGCTCGCGAAAAGGGCGGCTATAAAAAGCAATCGGCCCATGGCCCTGATGAAGAACGGCACCGATTCCTGACCCTGAGGCATCGCATTCAATGATGAAGGAGCAACTGAAATCTGGCAATTGAAGGACAGGAGCTGATGCCAAGGCTTGCTTGAGTGCGGAGAAGGCGTGAGCGGCCTCTTCTCCCGTGACGAATGCTTTTTACGCAGAGACGCGTTAAAGGAGCCGCAATAGCCCCATAATCTTGGATGAAGCGGCGATAGTAGCTCGCTGCCAAGGAAAGCGCGATCGCGCGGATCGTGGGCGAGAACCGCCAATCCTTTCATCGCCATAACCTTCTGTTTGTCCATGGCAACGCCATCAGCGGAAATGATATGGCCAAGGTAAGACACTGAAGACGTACCGAAGGTGCACTTCGAGCGCTTGAGGACGAGGCTGTGCTTTTCCAATTCCTGCAATACCAAGCGCACCTGGCAGAGGTGTTCGGCCCAAGATGGACTGTAAATAAGGATATCGTCGAAGAAAACCAGGACGAATCGACGGAGAAAGGGGCCCAAGACATCATTCATCAGTGCTTGGAATGTGGCAGGAGCATTGGAGAGTCCAAACGGCATCACCAAGAATTCAAAGTGCCCATGATGAGTGCGGAACGCCGTCTTGTGAATGTCGTCGGGGTGCATGCGTACTTGATGATAGCCGGAACGGAGGTCCAATTTGGTGAAGAATCTTGCGCCTTTTAATTCATCCAGTAGTTCTTCCACCACCGGGATAGGGAATTTATCCTTGATGGTCTTCTCGTTGAGGGCGCGGTAGTCAACACAGAAGCGCCACGACCCGTCCTTTTTACGGACCAGCAACACGGGAGAGGAGAAAGCCGATGTACTGACCCGAATGATGCCTTGCTGAAGCATATCGCGACACTGTGACTAGGGGTGGAATCGAGCCGAGCCGAGCCGAGCTTGGCTCGGCTCGGCCGAGCTCGTCACTATTCGAGCCGAGCCGAGCTCGGCTCATTGCCTTTGACGAGCTGAAAACGGCTCGGCTCGGCTCGGTCGAGCCTCGAGCGAGCCGAGCCGCTCATGAGCCGTCCGACATGTGGCCCCTCATTGCGCTAGGCCAACCCTAAGCAAGAAGCCCCAGCTCTCAAATCCTCAATCGTAATCGCCTTTGCCTCAAATCCCCAAATTGTTATTAGAAGACTTAGAAAAATACTATGATCGCTAAAAGTTAAGATCTTGCATCAGAGATTAGTAATAATTGAAATGGTTATCATGTTTATGGAAAACTATATATGACTAGTGTATATATAGTGTGCAACTTTTATGAATTGCATTGTTCTTATGGGAGCACCACTCGCACCAATTGTTTTGTATCTTGTTTTATGGACCATTTGAATGGCTAATGTCCGAATGAGCCGCTTCTACCAAAGACCACCACTCGATTTGTTCTCATAAGGTATCTTGTGATGCTACTTCCATATTATTTCAAAGTTATCAATGTTATTTGTTTCATAACAATGCCATCAATGTTATTTATTTCATAACTTATCCACGTAATTAACGAGCCTATCGAGCTAACGAGCCGAGCCCGAGCGGCTCAGTTTCGCTCGTTATCGAGCGAGCCAAGCAAAGAGCTCGGGCTCGCTCGTTGTCACATCGAGCCGAGCCGAGCCGAGCCGAGCCGAGCCTGGCCGAGCTCGAGCCGAGCTGCGAGCCTCGAGCTTAATTTCCAGCCCTAACTGTGACTCAAGCTCATCTTTCTGCAACTGAGGGAAGCGATATGGTCGAACTGCGACGGCGTCGGTTCCTTGCATGAGATGGATTCGGTGATCGTATGCTCGTGCTGGCGGGAGGCCTTGAGGTTGGGTGAATACCGCTTGATGTTCGTCCAAAAGAGCGGACAGCAAGTCTGGTTCTTTGGCTGCCCAAGCGGCGCTGGCAGGATGCCGAGTGGCAAGCCCTTGGAGAGTGATCTGATCATGCTCGTGCCCGAACGTCATAGTGAGTTGCTGGAAATCCCAAGTGATGGGTCCGAGTGTCAGAAGCCATTGTACGCCAAGGACGAGGTCAACTCCGGGGATAGGTAATGTGAAACAGTCCAGCAGAAACTTTGCCGCCCCAATCCTGATGGGTACTTGATGACATGCGCCATTACTGCTGATATGGTCGCCATTTGCTACCGCAACTCGTGTGGGCAAGGTCGGTCGCACCACCGTCAAACCTCCCCGTGCCGCCACTGAATCAGCGATGAAGTTGTGGGTGGATCCCGAATCGACAAGCGCTACAAGCTGCTAGTCACCGAGAACAACCGGGAGTCGCATTGTGCGCCCAGCACTGATGCCCGTGAGTGCCAAAAGCGAGATGGACATGGGACCCTCGCTCGCCGCCATGTCGCCAGTATCCACAGAATCAGGGATAACTTCCAAACAGAAGGCTTGCATACATGTATGGCCCGGGAAGTACTTGTCGTCGCAATTGTAACACAATCCTTGTCGGCGTCGTTCCTCCATCTGCGCCCGGTTGAGTTTTTTGATGAACTTGGGTCCCGGGTTGATGCTATCTCCTCCCTTGGCTGGTTGTGCATTGACAGCCGGAGCACTAACAAGCCGCCGATCTGGTACTACTCCCCTTGAAGGTGGGTTTGCTTGACTGCTGACCCTCAGCGCTGTCGGGTTGCAACAGGCGCTCATGTGCTCGTGCCAGGCTCATGGCCATGGCTAATGTCTGTGGTGCTGCCATGTCTACTGCGATGGCGATCCGCTCCTTCAACCCAGCAGTGAACATCTCAATCCTTTGGTCTTGCCGTAGATTAGCACGGGGAAGGAGCGCTTCAAACTCCCTTTGGTACTGTGCGACTGTCCCGGTTTGCCTGAGCTGCTTGATTTCTGTGAGATGATTGCGGCGTGCCGGCGGTCCAAAGCGCAGGTTGACATTTTCCTTGAAGTGCGACCAAGAAGGTTCCCCGCCTTCCTCCTCCTGCCACATATACCACTGTTGGGCTTCTCCCCGCAAGTGGTATGCCGCGGTGCGGACCTTGTCTTCTTCTGCTGTGTGCTGTCCCCGAAAGAAAAGTTCACAGGAGTTGAGCCAGGGTAGCGGGTCGTCGCTGCCGTCGTAGACCGCGAATTCCCAATGCTGGTGCTTAGGCGGCCGTGCTTCAATGGTTGCCCAGGTGCCGCCGTTCAAACCACCGTCGCGGCGGCCTGGAGGCACGTAGATTGGATCTTCATATGCCTTTTCTTTTCCCTTATCCTTATCAGTGGCGCCCATCATGGTATTGACCAGGATGTCCGCCTTGGCGATGCGTGCATCGTGGCGATCCAAGCGGGTGGTGACCGTAGCAAGCTGCGCCGTGTGAGCGTCCTGAACCAATGCCATCTCCTCCAACTTGCGCAGGACGTCCTGGACCATCGTCTTGACCGTCGCCTCCTCGGATCGTTCGCCGTCATTGGTAGCCATGTGGCCAGCAATGGTGTGCTCTGATACCAAGATGGTATGTGCACGGTTGCGGAGGTTATAACGGTGCACAGTACGGTGGATTGGTGGCTTCGACGAACGGCGAGTCGGCGCCGTCGACAGAAGCAGATGAGGCGCACGACGGCTGGAGCGCCGCCAGACGTGCGCGGCGCGAGGTGGAAGCAATGAATCAGGAAGGTAACAATGTGTTATTTCCTTCTTACTTTATTTCCTGATTGCATACAGCTTTTATAGCCAATAACAAATATGGAAAACCCTAATCATGGTAACTGCCTGACGTTAAACATGGAAACTACTAAATAGATAAGTAACTAACAGATAAACTTCCAAAGAGATAAACTTCCAAAACACCTAGGACCTGCCTTTCCGCACATATCGGCCAAAGGCCCATGGAAGGCTGAGTCAGGTTCTGATGCGGCGTGAGTACTGCGCACCATCGAACCTGACAAAAGGGATCTATCTCTGTGGGTCATGCTCGCTTGCCATTGCCATTCCTGTGCATAAGCAAGTTGGGCATGCGAGAATTAAGACATTTTGTAAAGGGGGAAAACACTAGTACAAAAATGAACCGCCCTTAAATCCCAAATGCACTTCCGCTAAAGCTTTGTGCAGTAGTTCATTCGTTGCTAGCTGCACCCGTAATCGCCTGACCGGATAACATTACCCATATTGGGGTGAGCTACCATGTGCTGTTTTAGCAAGCTAAAAATGTACTACTAGAATTGACCAAATGATTATGACGGGTGTAAAATAGACACCTCTTCCATTAAAAGGAAAACTGTAGACTTTTATCCACAAAGTATACCTTTTTCTAGTCTTACCCTTTTGCTACATCACTGACGCTGTATCAGCATCTCTTGCCAGCCACCGTAAATTGGCACAAATGAGACTGATAGTAGCTCTCCAGCAGCTGGTGATGACAGAACGCTCTGGGATAGTATTTCTCAAATCACATTAAACTGAGCTAACATTGCAGTCACTGCAAAAAGTATTGAATGGTAGTTGTCCCGTCCCTAACCAACATTTAACAGTCTATGAAACAGGAACCTTGAAACCAACTCCAGAGGGGAGTGCAACAGGGAGCTGGAACATACGCAAAATTGCGAATACAGAAACATCTGAAAACTCGAAATTTCTAACTGTTTGAAATGACAAAACAGAACTAGCAAGGAACGAAATTGTTAGTACTAAGCTGTACCACGAAAGAGACTTCAGTCGGTAGGTGAGGACTTCAGATGCCAGCACCTGGAAAAGAAATAGCAGCATGCATGGAAGAGGCGATTCAATCCGATTTTCTTAAACGAAAACAACGAGAGAGCAACCCTGCTCACTAGGGCCTCCAGATGTGGCTGCTGTGATTCTTGAGTACTGGAGAATTGGACTTGGACATTATATTTGTTAATTTAGATGTGGTTTTCCGTTCAACCCAGCCCATCTAACAATGTACATGTGGCATCTACGTGCCAACTCATCCACCTAAGTACAAAACACAATAGTATGAAATGATTAGTCCCAAATACTCTATACGATGGTGTTGATCCAATCTTCTTGCAATCACAATTAATTTTATGCACCCACATGCATTAATTCCACGGCTGCAGCATCAAAATGATGAGCCTCCCGGTGGCATGCCATCATTGACCAATGGAAGCAATGCTCCGAAAATTTTGCTATTGTAAGAAACTGGTGCATCATTTGCTCAGAATGAAATGAAGAGCATCGGTACAATTCAACAAGCAAACATAACATGCTGCAAACACTAAGGCAAAGCAACCTCGCTGATGGAACCACACACCTAAGAACAAATGTCACACAGCACAAATAAACCATATCAGTGCATTCGCCAACCCAGCTTGACAGAACTATCAAATGTGAACTCATCTGAACTACAATAGTTCACCACACTCATACTCAAATCAAAGCAAAACAACATTGCAAAGGGGAATAAAGCACGAAAGGACAGAGAGAACAAGCCTTGCGTGCACCAGTCGAAGGAGAGGATGGAGATGTGCAGACCAGGGGAAGAAGACAGGGAGGAAACCTCGTGCAGACCAAGGGATGGAGACGGAGAGGCAACCTCATGTAGCCCAGGGGAAGGAGACGGGAGAGGATGCCTTGCGGTCACCATGGCCACGCCACAGACCTTTGGGGAGGACGGATTGGGGGAGGACATATGAAATAGGCAACCAAATAGACCGAGAGTGACCCAATGGCCCACTGCATGCAGGTGTCCTGACTTTCTGATCATCTTGCATGCCTGTGATTGGGCATCCTATGGATCATGAGACATACTAATTGCCTCCTAGCATTAACGGACAAAAAAAAGCCGTTCTGAAAAACAAGAGGAAATCGGTCCCCCAAATCGACACCATAATTCAGCCTAGCAGGACGTTGCATTCTCTTGCGTGAAAAATTACGAACCGTAATGCGATTTTCGAGACGCAAACATCATTTTGAAGCTTCAAAACTAATCCAAGCTCATTTTCCAATGGAAACACGTAAGTTAAAAAACCATGGACGATTAGTCTCCAGCTCAGCTGGTAAGGTGCAGCACCATAGCAGTACACGGTTTTTCTCATATCAACCGCGTCTGAGAGACAGCACCATAACATGTGAAACAAGCTCGCATCAAGAAGAGACCGATGCGTGAGCACGGATATCTTTTGACTTGTTCAAGATGCTCCAAATCGTGGCCGGAATACTTGAGACAGAGTCAGATTCAGAAAATGCTCGCTTTTCCACGGCGAAGAGCAGGGTGCTGAATTCCATCTCCAAATGCGGCCAAGCTGAGGCAAATATTCTGTTGTTCCATTCCATTCCAATCTTTCAAGTCAATGTATCCTCTCCAAGACGTGCGTCGCATTCAGGCGCTGCGCAACCCGGGAGTCATCAATGGGAGCCATCCGGTCTCGCCGGCTTGCGCAGCTTCGCTCATGCGAGATCTCCCCGAATCTCTGGTTTGTCCTTGTCGATCGATCGCATCTGCATATGCATGTGAGGTTTCTCGATTGGCTTGTCGTTGTTTGCAGGAGAGCAGAAACAACAAATTGCGGAGAGATTTTGATGGTTATTATTTCCTTGGATATACTCGTGTGAAATCTTGATTGAACTATACGAATCACGTGTAGTGTAGATCAGCAATACCTTTGTTTTTTCGACCTTCAATCAATGCTTGTGTGCAAGTATCTTGGTTAATTCTGGGGAGGTATTCGTCGCATTGATCCAAGAACAGTGCTGCCTAGTCGTGATATATTGTATATGTGCTAAATGATTATAGGTCAAACTGTCGCTAGTATCTTGGTTGTGATCGAAGAACACTGCTGCCTGGTTGTGCAAGTATCTTGGTTAATTCTCCCAGTTTGATTTTCACGGACTATATATTTTGTTAGGATGGTTCTGATGATAACCAATTGCTTTACTCTAAAAAGATTCACTCGAATAATGGACTACTAACATCCAGGGTTAAACCCGTCCAGAAAAAAAAAAGAAAGAAAATCTAGGATGGAACCTATTCGAGTAGCAGTTGCATTGCCGACGAGCAATCACATAAAAAGTAGAAGACATATGAAATAGTCACAGCAACCTCCTTCTCTTTATTGATGGGTGGATATGAGATACACATGTGTGCACAATGAGATGTTTCTACCTGAGAAAGAAACACTACTACAGAACACAATATTACAAACATCCACATCACAATCGGTTCTGAGATCGGTTCTGAGATCTCAGAACCGATTGCGATGATAATTTATCATCATCGGGCGAAAAACAATTGTGATAGCGTCTTCTCATCACTGTCTAATAACTTTGTAATGCTACCAAAACCGACTGTGATGACGAAAAAGAATCGTTTGTGATGTATATTCCTGTAGCAGTGTCTAAATTTCTTTGTGCATAATTTCTTGCAAATACAGAGTATCGTATCAACAAAATAGAACCTGTGAGCCTTTATCACGCGAGTGGAGGAGAAGAAAGAATAGTTGCTCCATTTGCTCCGTCAGACGGATTTTCATGGTGAATTGGGTAAAAAATGTGCCAAGGAGAACAAAGAACTACTCCAGCTTCTTGAGAAATCCCGTGCATTAGGATCAGTAGGTACTACTTAATTTCAAACATATTAATGCTTATTTTGTGGCCTTAATATATCATAGTTTTAACTCATCTCTTTGTTTTGTAGGTCCACTGATGACAGAAATAAAGCCAATAATTATGTCTTAGTTGGGGCGTTTGTTTTAGGTGCCGCAATCTTTCAGGTGCAAATGTTGTCATTTTGTTGTCCTGCTGTTGGATGCGGGCTGCACAGTGTTTGGGAGAAGAGCGCATAATGGAGAAAGTGGAGAATCTGGAGATTATCAACAAGGTAAAGAATCATGCAAGTATTCAACTTGTCAACTTCCATTCATATTTACACATATAATTACCATTTATTTACAGCCTTACATTTACAATAATTTGTTTGTTTGCTTTGATACATGTAGAAAGAGGGCTAGGTGCTGTCACATTGGACCCATATTTATGTGTTTTGAGTAACCATTATATCACTAATGTTACTAATTTTGATATACAGATCACTACTCATTGGACATATATTTATGTGTTTTGGAATGCCTTTCCATTAGAGGTACCTTCATTGTATTTTACTTTCGTGCTATGTTTCTCTTTTATTAATATATGAATTTTAATTGCACAAGGCTATATTTACAATGTTTACCTCAATTTAGCTTAGTACTTTGGGCTCCGACTGCTGTATTCTACTTTCGTGCTATGTTTCTCTTTTGTTTGCATGCTTGCATGGCTGGACTGCTTGCACATCAGTCGAAGCCAGTACTTTGAGCTCACCCTCTATTTTTACCCCGGTTTCACCACTGCGACTAGGAGCTGGTTGACTCATCTTGATGACGTCTGCACCGTTTTGCCACCGACGAAAGATCAAGTTGGGCAGGGGCCAGCCCAAAACCATCTTGAGATTATTTGCCTTAACCCCACTTAAGCTTATTACAAAAACAGCTTAGCCCAAATCTAGCCCATTTAACTCCACACGTGTATTATTTCCCAGCAGCTCGTCCGGCCCACTCGTCCCTCAGACCCACCCCCGTCTCTCTCTCTCTCTGTCTCCGCCCCAATCCCGCCTGGCCACCGGACTCCGCCGCAGCCAACGCTGCCGCTCTTGCTCGTGCTGGCAGATCTCGAAACCTTCTCGCGCTGGTTGGATCCGTGGGGGTATTCTTCCTTCCTCTCACCAGTCCTCCTTGTCAGTTCTTGGAAAGGAGCAGCTGGGCGCAAGTGGGCGCCGGCGAGCGCGAGCTGTCGTTCAACGCGGGAGGGATAAGCTGGTGGAATTCGAGAGGAAGGCGTGTTCGTGGTGCGGGTGCTGCCCAGCTACGAGGAGAGGATGATCCGATCTTACAAGCTGTAGCTGCAGAAGCGGCTCGAAAACGTATGGCTTTTTCTGGCCGCGGCCATTTCTATTTTCTTGAACGATATATTTGTTTTGTGAATTGTGTGGAACCAGCATTTGCTGGTAAAATTAAGAAATTTCTCTTCTATAATCCCATGTTAAGTATGAGATTAAATCTTATAGTTGTCTTTTGGATGATATGTTGGAAATAGGATATGGTTGATCTTCAGGTGTGTAGTTTATATTGCTTTAAGTAAAGGTTTCGTGTTAGAATGGCCACTTACTGTTCAATTGAAGTTGTGATCTTCTCTTTCAGCTGATTGACATGGTTGTGGATGGAAACGGCTTAATATTAGAATAAATTTTGTGTGTAAGATATTAATATGCTCATTTTCTATAGAACTCAATACATATCCATAGGTGGTTTGGTCCATTGGTCATGTGTGGGAAAATATTAGCTATAGGTGGTAGCTGCCCAAAATCTGCCTTTTGGTCAAACGAACTGGTTGGAAAAGGTACCCCATATATTGTAACCTTTATTTGGTTTTTACTGTCAAGCATAACTTATTTTTACATTGAATTCATTTAGAAATGATTGTTACTGCCATATCTTTCCTACATGATGCTCCAAATTAATTTGTTGTTATATGATGCACTTTTGGAGGAACATTGTACGGTTTGCTCTTTGGTCGCAAAATTATCGTAGAGTGTCAGTTTGCAGATTCCGTAGGTCTAGGCTCAAATGTTTTTGTTATAAAACATGGTTTCAACTGACCATATCCGTTATCTGGTGCTGTTCTTCTGACTTAATTTGTTTGCTCGTCGAACATTGAATTGTTTTGCAAAGTGTTTTGTTTTGGATTCAAATAGTTAGGAATTCATTAGGAGCATACTGCATATCCCATCAACTCTGCAGCACTTTCTATTTTACTTGCTCACCCTGCCCTGATTTTTGGAAATTATTTGAGCTTTGTAATTGTTTGACTACCATGTTTATCATAGAAAAAGTTTTGAATGCATTCATCACCTGTTTTTACGACCTATGTTGCAGTGTGGTTTCATTTGTCACAGTCATGGTTATCACGGCGTCGCCTAGGCGACGCCTAGTAGCCGCCTAGGCGTCCAGTCGCCCGCGGAGGCCCACCATGGCTGCTCGCCTGCCTGGCTGGGAAAGGAGGGCACGGGGAGAAGGAATACCTAGCATCGCCGGCTCGCTTCTCTCAAGTCCGCCAGATTCAGAGTCGGTCGCCACGCTTACGTCACGGATCCGGAGTCGAATCGCCACGCCGGAGTTGCCGATCCCAAGTGAGCTCGTGGAGGGGAAGCGGCGCCGATGGTTCGTCTGATCGGGTGGGGAGGGAGGGAGAGAGGGAAAGGGAGGGAGTCCATCGGCCGATTGGGTGGGGAGAGAGTGAGAGAAGGAGAGGGGGGTGGGCTGGCTCGGCTGGGCCGACTGGGCCTGGCTGAGAGAGAGAGGGGTTAGGCCACTCGGCTAGGCCAGCTGGGCTGAGCCTGAGAGAAAGACAAATAGTGATATTAATAGATTTTTTTTGTCGCCTAATCCTCGCCTAGGCGTCCAGGCGCCCCGGAGGTGACTCGCCTCGCCGGGGCGCCGTGATAACCATGGTCACAGTTCTTACATTAGTAATGTTACCGTTGTTAGCTATGTTGGCATTCAATCAACGTTAATATGGAGCGGAAATGGTTATCTGGCTATTAGTTTCCTCTTAGCTATGATGTTGTACTATTGTGTAAAGAATAAGTGCTATGTTCCAAAAGAACGTGTATTGTTAGCAACAATTTTACTTACAATCAATGGAATCTAATATTCTTGGCATATTAATTAGATGTTGGTAGTAGGAGTTAGAGCTGGTGTTGGTTCTGTGGAATAGAGAGAAAATAGAGAAAGAGAAAAGGATAATTGTTTTTTGAAGAGACAATAAAGACTATGTTTTCCAAACTATGAAGAATTTGGGTGTCGCCGATGGCTAAGTGACATCCTAGTTTTGGCATAGAAATTATGAAGTGCTCAGTCCTCACATGTCTGTATGCACTGTCTCAATTTTATGACTTTGTAAATTGTAGTTGTGTTGCTCACTACAAAATCAAAATCTAATATTGGGCAGCTCCTGAACTGGTTTGTTGACTCACTTGTTGAGTGGGAGTCTTGAGAAGCTTTTCTTCATGCATTGCATACAAACTTCTTTTTCTGTTTTAATGAGCTTTGTCTATTATGCAAATGGACTGTCATCCATGATATGCACCTTGCTACTTTTGTAAAGATCATTGCTAGTTTAGTCATGTCTAAATTCATTTTGCTTTATCACGCTAAGCTTGCTAAAAATAAAAATTTGAGTTTTAATAAAAACTTGATGAAACTTGTAACTTTTACTTGCTGTATTTCCTCATTAGGTGCATATGCTATGTTTTGTGAAATCTTGAATTTCTATTAGAGTCTCTAGAGCAACTTGGGCGAAGCTAGTTTGTTTAATACCAGAATCCTTCATTTGCTCATGAATCTAAAGTGCTAAAATGATAAAAATTGATTTGTTTATGCTAAAATTGATCTCAACACTTTATATTCAGGAAACTGCTTTCCATTACACTTGAATGAATTTGGAATATATTGTGTATGACCAAGATCATTCTTTTAAGAGTCTTTTTTTAGATGATTAACTATGGTACGGGTCAATAAAAAACTGAGAAATGCAAATAAAAAAGGGTGAGTGGGTAAAGAACAGGGGTGGCAACGGGGCCATTCCCCGTCGGGGAGTGCCTCCCCGTCCCCGTCCCCGCGATCCAAAATTTTCCCCATCCCCGTCCCCGTTCCCCGTCTCGGGGGAGAAAATCCCCCCATCCCCATCCCCGTTCAGGTATCGGGGCCCCGTCGGGGACCCATCCCCGCGAAAATTTCAAACAAGAGAAGAGCTTATAGCCATTTTAACTCTAAAATCATATCAATAGACAAGGAAAAAAAGAATGCATGCATTCATTGAAGATTATGTTGTCCCATTTATGAAAATGTGAATATGATGGGCTAGAGAATATGTTTGCAATCTAATAACTAAATTGGACTAAACTAAATTTGGATCCCCAACCGGGTCCCCACGGGGAAAAAAATTCCCCATCCCCATCCCCGTCATCCCCAACGGGGGAATAATTTTCCCCGTTTCCATCCCCACGGGGGTCGATTTCTTCCCATACCCGTTGTCAGCGTATTACACGCTAGGGTACCCTCTCCACCGCATAAAGGTACAATCCATGTGGCGGCCTGGCAATCGGGCGGGCGATCACGGCCCGCCGGCCAGGCGTCGGTCCACGTGGCGCTTCGGCGGCAGTGGGCGACCACGCTCGCTTCGCCGGCGCCACCGCGGGCGGCTCGGCACGGCGGCGATCACGGCCCGCGCCACGCGTCGGTCCACGTGGGCGCCCGGCGAAAGGGGGCGAAACACGCCGCCGCCGGCGCCACCGCGTGGCGGCTTCGGCAATCGGCGGCGATCACGGCCGCCGGCCAGCGTCGGTCCACGTGGCGCCGGGCGAGTGGGCGAACACGCCGCCGCTTAGCGCCACCGCGTGGCGGCTCGGCAATCGGCGGCGATCACGGCCGCCGGCCAGCGTCGGTCCACGTGGCGCCCGGCGAAAGTGGGCGAAGACGCTGCCGCCGGCGCCAGCTACGTGGCGGCTCGCAATCGGCGGCGATCACGGCCACGGCCAAAGTCGGCCACGTGGCGCCCGACGAGCGATGGGCGAAACACGCCTGCTTTCGCCGCCACAGAATCCACGTGGCGCCGGCGAACAGTGGCGAACACGCCGCCGCCGCGCCGCAAGGCAAAAGGTGGAGCGAGGTGACTTCACCTCGAAGGCTCCTCCCCCTGTCGTACCGTTCTGAGCTATAGGACAGCAGTGTCAGACCTGTCTGCTGCAAGGATTTCTGCTATAACCCCATTCCTCTGACGCCTCTCACCAACCTGTCAGGAAAGGGTCACATCAGCAAGCGGACCGGCGGCCAGCCATCGTCGGCATTTAATGAGGCCGAGGAACGGACAAAGACAGAAGGCGATAAATGTGTATGGATCAAGATGATGACCCCTTTCACCTACTCCCGCTAGCTTTGCCTATATAAGGGCCCTCGGGTGCATGGGGAAAAGGGCAGATCAGAGGTCGAAGACAACCAAAGAAGAATATAGCAAGAGAGCCCAAGGAGAACTGTAATTCCCAAGCTTTGTATCGCACTAGCTTCAAAACACTCTTTGAAAGCAATCTAGCAGAAGTAAGGCTATTACCCAAGCAAGGGGCCTAAACTCAGGTAAAATCCTTGTGCCGCCATAGTTCGAGACGCCAAGGTTCGCCGTCGGGGGTCTCTAGGTTTCTCGCTAGGATTAGCTACCGCGAAGACGCCCTCCTTCCGAACCAAACCCGGGTCTGTAGATCACGGGCCTGTCAGGCGGAATACGCCGACAGGGGCGCGCTAGGTAGGGGGCTAGTAGTTGGTGTTTCCGGCTAACTCCCCGGCGGACTTTGGCGTTCACGATTTGGAAGCAAGCCCGCACATCGAAAAATGGCGGGTTCTGTGCACCAGAATGTTGCGGAGGCGAGTGACGACCAAGGCGCCTCCCGGCCGCCGCCGGCCGAGAGTTGCTGCACCCGCCCTTCACAGCCGCCGCCGCTCTCCCGGAGCCGGAGCAGCCGTCGCCGCAGTCGGCCATGGAGGCGCCACCCCGCCAGAACTTGCACGCCACTCGTTCTTCGACCATCCGCGGTGGAGTTCGCGGGATTCTCCGGCCACTCCGTGGTCGCTAAGCATTGCTTGGCCTCGTGGATGCGCCCAACTCCGTAGGGTTTCGCCAACAGCACCAACAGACCTCGGCGCCTAAAGGCGCATGCAGCGCTCTCGTGCCTCGAGCCGCCCCAACAACAAGGGCCTGCCAGTGGGCTGTGGTCAAGGTAAGGACGCGATAATCCGGTCCGGCTCGCGAAACGTGTGGACCTTCGCTCATCTCGACGAGAGCCGCCCGGCCACGGTGATGATCTTCGCGATGCGTCGCCGCGCCATCTCGACCAAGAGCGCCGCCACGATAAGCAGGTGGCACCTGACAATGAGAGCCCCCGTGGCTCTCATTCTCGGGATAAGGAGGAGGTTAACTCCTCCGACTCCTTAAAGAGCCAGGCCTCGCGCTCCCATGCGCGGTCTCCGGACCGGGCCTCCGACGAGCGGCTCGGCTCCCTCTACGGCGTCGGGTGCCAGTTTTCTCCGGCGTCGCGCCAGGTGTGACATGGTCGACGAGTTCGCCCGGCCAGAGAAAAATATGATGGCACCACTAACCCGGAGGAGTTCCTCCAGATCTACACGACGATGGTGCGGCAACATGGATCTGAAAAGGTCATGACCAACTACCTCCCATCAGCTTTTGACGGCTCGCCTGCTCTCGTTGAATCTCCCGAGGGTCGATACACTCGTGGGGAAAGTTATCGACCTCTTCGCCGCCAACTTCGAGGGCTCTTTGCGCAGCTCCGGCGTGGAGGACGACCTTCACGCCTGGAGCAAGAGAAGGGGAGTCGCCATGACTTCATTCGGCGATTCGCCATCGCCGCAACACAATCCCCACATTTCAACAATCGGTCGTCATCGCCAGGGAGGGCGCGGCGCGATCAGAAATGAAGGAGAAGATGGCCACCCGCATTCATCGCCCACCTCCGAAGCTTTTCTCCTCGCACATAAGTGTGCGCGGCCGCTGAGCAGTAAGCGCTACCGCCCCAAGGGTGGCTATGGCAAGGATGAGGCCGACTCGGCGGTTCCGCCGCCAGCAAGAAGGCGCGAAGCGAGGCGAGGCGAGACAGTGTCTTGGCCGCCGAAGCGACGAGGAGGAAGACTCGCGCCGAAGAAGCGCCGCCGCCGTGACCGGCGAGATGATCGCCGTGGCAGCGTGATTCGCCGTCGGGATCGGCACGATGATCGCCATGATCCGCAAGGACGCACCGCCATGAGCAAAAGGAGGGCGAGCCGATTGTTCTATCCACCGCACCAACACCCATGACCGACAACCGCTGGTCGTGGACAAGATGGTGGAAAAAGCGGCTCAAGGAACGCCGCCCCGCGATGATCAAGATGAAGATCCACCCGCCGCCTTCCAAAGAAGCCGATCACGCGGTGGCCTACATCCATGGTGGATCCTCCACCTTCCTCCAACGCCGCCATAAGCGGCGAAGAGGGAGGTCTGCGCGCCGCGACGAGCTCGGGGTCGGCCGGATGTCAAGTGGTCCGAGCAAGCGCCACCTTCGCCAGCCGACCATCCCGAGGGCGCTTAGCGATCGATACCTCCCGACCGTGGTGTCGCCATCGTTGGAATGTGCGGCTAAGCCGCGGCCGGTGGATCGGAGGAAGTTCTATCAACCTCCTGTCCTCCTCAGCATTCTTGGCACTCCAGATCCCGCGATCGGATCTGCGTCCAGCTCTGCCCTTCTTCGGGGTAGCTCCAGAAGCTGGTATGTTTCCCCTGAGTTAATTGAGATTTTGCCACTCCATACATCATGCTTCGCCAGAATGCCATTAGTCACGTGGACTTCGCCATAATGCCATCCCGAACGTGAGTCTCACCGCCAGAATGCCATTTTATATTTTCTCTTGTATTTTCCTTTAATTTTCCCTCATTTTGCCGCGTGAAAGGACTCTTTTGCCCTCACAATAAACTAAATACAATAATATCAATATCAGAATTTTTATAAATAAAATATAATATATATTGACTTGAAATTATTAAAATAAAATATAATAGCCGTAATAAACCTCTACAAAAAGTTTCAAAAATAATAAAGTTGAATTAACCATTTTATAAAATAAAAAATGAATGGAATCAAAAGCAATATTAGCAAATGTCGGAAATTTTATAAAAATAAATATAAGCGATAAGTGTTTGAAAATTTTATGTTAGTTCCCAACAATTATTATTATTTCACATAAAAAGTATCATATAAAATTAAGTTTATTTGTTATCCAATAAAAATAAAAATCAAAACTAAGTTTTAATGCAGCAGCCTTGTCGAATTCATCGTGATTTTTCCGACAAGATTTTAATCCACCAATTTTTCGGATATCAATGCCTATCCTCGATCTCACCAAAAGTTTCAAAAATTTCAACTTTAATTGATAGCTAAATTTAATGAATCCCATGCCTGCATACAAGAGTCTCGTTCTTTTATTTCAGCAGGGCAAAAGAGTCCTTTCACGCGGCAAAATGAGGGAAAAGAAAAGGAAAATACAAGAGAAAATATAAAATGGCATTCTAGCGGTGAGACTCACGTTCGGGATGGCATTATGATGAAGTCCACGTGACTAATGGCATTCTGGCGAAGCGCGATGTATGGAGTGGCAAAATCTCAATTAACTCGTTTCCCCTTGGCCAGGTGCGCCTCCCCGTCACCTTTGGGGGGAGGGACAACTACCGCACCGAGCTGGTGGATTTTGAGGTCGCCGACTTCGACCTCCCCTACAATGCCCTCGCTTTCGACCGGCCGTGCCCAGTTCATGGCGGCCACCCACTACGCGTACATGGTGGTGAAGATGCCGGGGCCCGCTGGCCCCATTACGATCAGGGTGGACAAGGCCGAGGCTTTGCGCTGTTTCAAAGGCGCAGACTGGCCGGAGCCGCTGCGGGCGCCAGACGCCACGCCCCGGAGCCCTCAGTTCCGGACCAGTGCTTCACCTGCTCACGGTGAGGTAAAGGTGGTCGCCCTGAGTGAGGGCGAACCCCGAAAGACCGTCAACATTGGCGCCAACCTCAGCGCCAAATAGGAAGACGCGCTCGTCACCTTCCTCCAGTCAAACGCAGACGTGTTCGCCTGGCAACCGTCCGACATGACTGGGGTCCCCAGGGAGGTGATCGAGCACCGACTGGCAACGCTCCCTGACGCACGCCCGATCCGGCAGAAGGTCCGGAGGCAGGCGCCGGAGCGGCAGGACGCCATTCGGGAGGAGGTAGAGAAGCCTGAGCTGGAATAGTCGAGGAAGTCTCTCATCTCAATGGCTTGCCAACCCGTGCGTTTCGCCAAGAAGTCCAACAGAGGTGGCGATGTGTCGACTTCACCGACCTCAACAAGGCTCGCCTGGGATCCATATCCTCGCCGCGGTCGATTTCATTGTTGACTCCACGGTAGGGTGCGAATCGTCAGGCTTCTCGACGCGCACTGGTACCACCAGATTAGCATGGCGCTTGAAGATGAAGAAAAGATCGCTTTTGTAACCCCAACCGTATATTGTTATGTAAGGATGGCTTTTGGTTTAAAGAATGCCGTTCTACTTATCGTGCCATGCATATTACCTTCCCCTCGATAGGGCGCAATCTTGAGGTATACGTTGATGACTTGGTAGTGAAGATTAAAAAGAATGAAGAACTCGATCCAAGACCGGAGGAGACCTTTGCTAACCTCCTAAGAATTGCTCAAGCTCAACCCGTAAAAATGCGTGTTCGGTGTGCCCTCCCAAGTTGTCGGGTTTCGGTGTCCACCAGGCATCGAGGCCAATCGACAAGATAGCGCCATCGAGCACATGAAGCCGCCAATGCGACTCAAGCAAGTTCGATTACTGGTCGTCTTGCCTCCCCTGGGCGATTCATTGCCCGCTGGGAGAGCGAAGCTGCCTCTGTTCAAGTTGTTAAAGAAGACTAACCATTTTGAATGGACGGAGGAAGCTCGAAGGCATTTGAAGACTGAAGCAAGATTCTCCTCTCCCCGTGTCTTTGGTTTCCGCCGTGTGAGCCTTTGTTTATATATCGCCGCCACCCCGAGGTGGTAAGCGCAGATGTTGGTCGCGAGAGGAAAGGCGCCCGAAGCCGGTTTACTACATCAAGAAGGTATTGCATGAAGCGTAAACTTCAGATCCTCGTGCTCAAGATGTCAGATGCGGTCTTGGTTGCGCCCGTAAAATCGCGGCACTATTTTCGGGGCGAAATCACCGTCGTCACGGCCTACCCCTTGCGGGAAATCCTCCACAATCGTGAAGCGAAGGTCGCGATCGCTAAATGGTCGCGGAGCCGGGGAATTCAACATCAAATTCGTGCCCCGCACCGCTATCAAGAGTCAAAAGTTGGCGGAGTTCGCCGCCGAGTGGACTCTCGCCACTCGGCCGAAGAATCACCCGTGCCTTCCCCGGACGTTATTCTTTGATGGATCCTTCAGCCGAAGGCGCGGGCTAGGGTTGTCCCGTCTCCCGACCGGTGATACCCTCCAATGACGTGGTCGCCTCGAATTCAAGGCCACCAACAACATTGTCAATATGAAGGTCACGCGTATCAGCGATCGCTTCAAGATTGGGCATCAGCGCCTAAGTCAAGGAGACTCCTGCTGGTCATTAATCAAGCACGAAAGGAGTTCCAATGTTCCGACCCCACCATGGCGGCACTCGCAGAGGTCCAAGAATGGAGCGCCATTTTGAAGGTCTGGGTATACTCATGTCCTCGGCGTGACAATCACCTTGCGGACGGTTTGTCCCACCTTGCATCCTCAAAGGCTCTGCTCCGGCCGGGTCTTCAAGAAAGACTACCGCGACCGTCCATCGCAGCCCACGATTCAGGTGGGGATGATGGTGTCACTGTCGCGGCCCCCGGTCCAGTGGGGACGACGGCAAAATTGTCGCGACCTCCGGCCAAAGGGGAAGGCGGTGCCACTGCCACGGCCTCCAATTCAGGGAGGGAGGGCAACAGCTCGCCTCGGCCCTGTGTCCGGGAGGAAGATTTGCAGCCTTCCGAGGCAAGACCAGGAAAAGCTCGCCCAATGAGTACCCAGGCGAGCACCGAGTGGTCGCCACCCTTGGGCAGGAAGATCGATGGATGGACCCTATCCTGGCCTTCCTGCGTGACCAAGTGATCCCCGACGATGATGCCTCAGCTGAGAAGATTGCACGTAAGGCCAAGTGCTATACTCTGGTAGGTGGGGACCTATATCGCCAGAGCAGAAACGGAGTTCTACTGAAGTGCATCACTGGGAAGAGGGAGCACCGCTCTCGATATCCATGGAGGCGCAAAGGGAGCTATATGTCCAAATTAACTCTAGTCGGCAAGGCGTTTCGCCAAGGATTTTATTGGCCTACCGCCTCCGTGATGCTTCTGAGTCGGTGAGGACGTCGCGGCTTGTCGGCTTCTTCGCCAGTAAACCCACCGACCAGCCCAAGCTCTGCAAACCATCCCACTCTCCTGGCCGTTCGCGGTCTGGGGGCTGGATATCCTGGGTCCGTTCCCGCGGGCCACAGGGGGCTTCACCCACCTCTTTGTCGCCATCGATAAGTTCACCAAGTGGGTCGAAGCCGAGGCAGTGCGGGCCATCACGGCCGCTGCCGCTGTTAAGTTCATGCGCGGGATCTTCACCCGCTTTGGAGTCGCCAATCGCATCATCACCGACAACGGCACCCAGTTCACCAGCGCGGCTTTTCTGGAATTCTGTGAGGAAATGGGCACCAAGGTATGTTTCGCTTCGGTGGCCCATCCCATGAGCAATGGTCAAGCGGAGCGCGCCAATGCGCTGGTACTGAAGGGCCTCAAGACAAGAGCGTTTGATCGGCTTCACAAGAGGGGCGCGCGGTGGACGGAAGAGCTCCCCGCCGTGCTGTGGTCGCTCCGCACCGCACCAAGCCGGGCAACGGGCGAGACGCCTTTCTTCCTGGTATACGGGGCAGAGGCTGTCCTCCCCTCCGAAGCCGCCGCTTCGGTTCCCGCTGCGTCTCGGTGTTCAACGAAGAAGACCAAGAGGATCTCCGGGAAGATGTCAACCTTCTCGGAGGAGGTGCGGATCGTCTTTGCTCCGCGCCGCCCGCTACTTCCAGAGCTCTCGGCGGTACCACGCCACCCGGGTCTCCGAGAGAACACTGGCAGTGGGCGACCTGGTCTTGCGCAGGATTCAGACGCATGCCGGGTTGCATAAACTGTCTCCCCGATGGGAGGGCCCCTTCAAGGTGGTCTCGAGATCTCGACCCGGGCGGTCCGGCTGTACCGAGGACGGTGAAGAGTCGACGAACTCCTACAACATAGACTTGTTGCGGAAGTTCTATCCTCAAGGAATTGTAAGTACCAAAGACTTGCTCCAATCACCTCGAGGCACGCCCCTCTTAGGTGGTTCGGCGGTCTTTGGCGATCAAGAAGGTCATTGCCCGTAAAGCTTTTTGCTTCTCCATTATTATTCCTCTTAGTTGTGCTTCGAGTGGCAATTATGCGCATGTATGTTGTCGTTTCGTGCGCTTGCTAATTCCTTCGTGAAATCCATGGCGATCTTCTGCGTCTATGTACACTTAGCCCGGCGATCGGGGCGAAGTTAGTACGGTGCTCGACGCTGCTCAGACACCTCGGGTTGGTTCTCTGAAGCACCGCTGTCGTCACCGCGAAAGCACCGCTTACCGATGCCACCCCCAGAAAACTCGCTGCTTTGGTACATAGCACCGCGGTTCGGTTTCCTGGCGATTCACAAGGACTTAGAATCCAAACAAGGCGAGCCAGGACACTTCATGCTGGGACTTAGAATGTTCTGGGCCTACCTTGCGTATGCCCTTCCGTGTGTTTACTCACCTTCCGTGGTCGCCTCAGGCGCCGCAGGTAAGCATAAAAGTGTTGGCTTACTTTCACGAAAAGCCCCTGTGTTCAGGTTTGGTCGCCTGATGGCTTGGGGGTCGGTCGCCTGCCCCAAGCCCGCCGCCGCTCCAAGGTGTTCGCCCGGCCACTTGGCGGCCGCCCGGCCGAAGGTCGGTCGCCAATGCTTGGGGGTCGCCGCCCAGCCCTCCAGTCGCCGCCAGCGCCCAAAGTGTTCGCTGGCGCCATTGGCCCGCCTTCGGCTGGGTCGTCGCCAATGCTTGGGGTCGCCGCCAAGGTTCTCAAGTCGCCGCCCGCCCAAAGTGTTCGCCCGGCGGCCTGGGCTTGCGGCCGGCCGAAGGTCGGGTCGCCTGGGCTTGGGGCCGCCGCCAATGCCCCGAGCAGCCGCCGCCCCGGGTTCCTTATCTGCGGCATATAAAACAAGGCGCAAGTTCATCGACGTAAGCAACAAAAGAACAAGAAAGCAAAGTGCGCAGAAAATGTATATGGAACCGCCGACACAGATGCATCTATATATGCGTTCCCACGACGGTGGTTCACGAAAAGGTAATTATGCGCCGCCGTCCCAAGGAAAACGGCAGATATGCGCGGAACCGGCGGCCAGATCCTCATGAGTAGTGGCCTCGCCTAAGAGCACGCTAAGCATTAAGTGCATTAAATGAAGGTTCTAAAAGGAGTCTTAGGCTCGCGCTCTAGGGCGTGCCCGGCTACTGTCAACAGATACACGCTAGGGTACCTCTCCACCGCATAAAGGTACAATCCATGTGGCGGCACGCAATCGGGCGGCGATCATGGCCCGCCGGCCAAAGTCGGTCCACGTGGCGCCCGGCGAAAGGTGGGCGAAGCACGCTCGCCGCCGGGCGCCAGCCGCGTGGCGGCTCGCAACGGCGGCGATCACGGCCACGGCCAGCGTCGGTCCACGTGGCGCCCGGCGAGCAGTGGGCGAAAGACGCTCGCCGCCCGGCGCCACCAGTGGCGGCTCGCAATCGGGCGGCGATCACGCCGCCGGCCAGCGTCGGTCCACGGGCGCCGGCGAAAGAGTGGGCGAAAGACGCTTGCCGCCGGCGCCACCGCGGGCGGCTCGGCACGGGCGGCGATCACGCCCGCCGGCCAGCGTCGGTCCACGGGCGCCGGCGGCAGTGGGCGAAGCACGCCGCCGCCGCCCGCCAGCTACGTGGCGGCTCGCAATGGGCGGCGATCACGGCCACGGTCGGCGTCGCCCACGGGCGCCCGACGAGCAGATGGCGAAGACGCCGCCGCCTGCCAGAATCCACGTGGCGCCGGCGAACAGTGGGCGAACACGCCTCGCCGCCACGCCGCAAGGTAAAGGTGGAGCGAGGTGACTTCACCTCGGCTCTCTCCCCGCTGCACTGCTTCGAGCTATAGGACAGCGATGTCGACACGCTCGCCGCAGGATTTCTGCTATAACCCCATTCCTCCGACGCCTCACCAACCTCGTCAGAAAGGGTCACATCATGGGCGGATCGGGCGGCCATGCGCCGCATTTAATGAGGCCGAAGAACGGGACATCACAGAAGGCGATAAATGTGTATGGATCAAGATGATGACCCCCTTTCACCTACTCCCGCTAGCCTAGCCTATATAAGGGCCCTCGGGTGCATGGGGAAAAGGGGCAGATCGCCTAGAGGTCAAGACAACCAAAGAAGAATATAGAAGTAGAGCCCAAGGAGAACTGTAATTCCCAAGCTTTGTATCGCACTGCTCAAAACACTCTTTGAAAGCAATCTAGCAGAAGTAAGGCTATTACCCAAGCAAAGGGGCTCGAACTGGGTAAAATCCTTGTGCCGCCATAGTTCAGAGACGCCAAGGTTCGCTGCAAGGGGGTCTCTAGGTTTCTCGCTAGGATTAGCCACCAAGACGCCTCCTTCCAACCAAACCCGGTCTCAGAGATCACGGGCCTGTCAGGCGGAATACGCCGACACCCGTCCCCTAATAGAGGAATTCCCCGCCGGAGATCGGGGAACGGGTCCCCATTGCCATTCCTAGTAAAGAATGCAAATAATGTCACAAATTTGTACCCTAGTATTGTGTGAGTTAAAATAAAAAAATTGCTTTAAGAAGATGATTGAGCACGAAGGATCTTTTATGCACTTATAGATTCCCTAAAGTGTTACTATGTCGAACTCTAAATTTTCCATTTGATCCATTGTATGGCTATACTTCTAGTTTGGAGATTATGCTAAATGTTGCACTTGGTGAAATCATGCAAAAACAGTATAGTCTTGTTTGTGCTTGGTTGCAAGGATATTACAATTTGTACTTGGACATGCCTTAGATTAGCATAATCTAAATTTGAGTAGTTTGGTGTCATACTTTGTCTTTGTGATCACTTAGATAATTTTCAAAGCTCTTTTAGGATGCATTTTCATGCATAAATTATAAAAAATGCTCTCTTAATGCCTATATGTCAAAAGGGGGAGAAAATGTGGAAAAAGCATTGTCAAAGAGGAAGAAATGTGAATGCATATTGGTTCTTATGATAGTAGTGAAAACTTGCTCTTTCTTAGGATCATAAGCAAAATTGAGTTTTTTGTGAGATTTTTGAATTTTTAGAGCTTTTGTGGAAAACTTGTTCTATTTCTTGGTTTGCTCTAAAATTCTTCTTTCCAACTTGGTCATGATCTTGCTTTCTCCTTCTTTTGGACCAACTAAGGCTTTGCAATCAAATTACTTTCTTCTTTTGCTTTCAAACTTAAATTTGTACCTTTTGTGATGTTTGTCAATATACTTATCAAGGAGGAGATTGAAAGACTATGTAGAGATCTGTTCATGTTTGTGATGAGTTATTGATAGCGTTTGAGCATGTGGTTTTCAAGTTTGAGCTTGTTTTGAATTCTATTTTGAATTTGAAGCAATTTGAGGTGCTGTCAAGTTAGAACAGCACTACCAGCCTTGGAGGTGCGGTAGTGTCGGCCAGGCGCACTATCGGCCTAGGATGGGTGGTAGTGCTAGTCCTGTGGAGCTACCAACCGGGGGTGCGATAGCCTTTTTACAGAGACGTCTTTTCTCTTGGGTTAGACAAGGGCGGCACTACTGGCCATCTGGGAGCTATAGTACGAGGGGTGCAATACTACTGGACTCCAGTGGCGGTAGTTATTTTTTAGAGAGGGTCTCCTGAGGCTGATCAGTGCGAGTGGCACTACCGGCCAACCAAGAGCGGTAGTGCCAGGGGTGCGGTACTAGTGGCCCTGGGTGATGGTAGTGCCGACTTTACTGCGACTTGATCTTAATGTTTGTATTAATTATTGATTAATGCATATTATTATGAACAATGCTATGTAATATGTTTCTTGTCTGTGTGGTTGCAGGACTTCGGAGCTAGGTCATGGTGAGTCGAAGGTGAGACCGGGACTAGACTAGGAGAGCTGAGGTCCAGAATAGTCAAGGAAGTTGATGCCGCCATGATGAAGCTAATAAGGACACATGGCACGTCAAGTGACTTGGGCCCTCTTGTAAGCGAGGACAGTTCAGGGGAGTCCGGACGCGTGAGAGGCTTGACGTCAGGTCATTGGGGCCACGTGGAAAGCGCGAAGCATATGCTTCGAGAAGGAAGACTGGTCATTGGGGCAAATTGGTAATTTGTCAAATACTGGCGATCGAGGCAGTTTGGAAAACCGCGACTATGGCCTAAGTGGTTTAGGTCATGCCAAAGTGGGATTTGGCTCAAATTCGAGCTCATGGAATAGATTTAGCGTCAATATAATAGACGTTTTGAGAAGTGTGCTTGTGTGAGTGAAAAACTCGTTAAGAGTGTTGGGTTTCGAGTGAGCTCATGTAAGAGTGGATGGTGTCCACCTAAGTGTCCAGGTTTAGAGTTAGGGTTATCTCTACTATATAAAGAGTAGTGGGAGGTGAGAGTCCTGATACTTAATTACTAGAGAGGTTTAGGTTTGCCACAAGATTTTGGTGTTCTTGTATGGG
Organism: Guadua angustifolia; assembly: GCA_036346375.1. Classification (NCBI taxonomy): domain Eukaryota; kingdom Viridiplantae; phylum Streptophyta; class Magnoliopsida; order Poales; family Poaceae; genus Guadua; species Guadua angustifolia. The sequence continues at coordinate 51,645 of JAYEVE010001000.1, read as the reverse complement.
TGTGTGAGTGCTCCTTGGGGCTTTGCCCTCAAATGAGAGGCTTTGTAACCATCCATCTTACTTTGAAATAAAGATCAAATCCGTGCTCAAGTTTTCGCCTCAAGTTTTGATCTTCTTCTTGCTTTACTCTTGATCTTTTCTTATGGTTTCTTTCTTGCTTGATCTTGTACTATTAAGGATGAATGATTGACGGATGTATCCTCTATAGATCATCTCCCAATCATTTAGGCAAGCATCTTCTTGATCATCCAAGTTTCTTCAAGAAACCGATCTTTAGGTTGAGAAGGAAGATTTTGAGGTAGATCTTGATCTTGGATATTTGGGAGCAATTTCTTTAGTGTTTTTGCTTGCTAGGACATGTGAAAGGTTATCTAAGATCATGTTATCATTTAATCCCCCGAGCAAGCTCAGGGTGAAGTTTCATTTTTTCCCCGGTTTTGGTGCAACCTTCGGTATTTTTGAAAAAGGTTAGAACTTTGACGTCAATCTTACAATCGAATGTTAGAATAGGTTCCTAACATCCTTAAGAAGGTGCATACAAAGTCTCACGAGTTTTGAATCATCCAACCAAAAGATACATTATTTTTGGATTTGAACTCGTGCTGATTTACTGTTTATATGCCTATTTTTACTGTTTATAACAGTAGTACCACCTCTACATAGGCAGTAGTGCCGCTCCCAAGCTGAAAACTCTAAAAAATTATTTCTCCACTTCCATTTGATTTTTTGGGGCTTTGGCTTGGTTTCTTTGGAGGTAAAATTTTATTTGTGGTCATCCAATCCCTTTTATCGCCATTTCCAGTCCTTCAAAAAAATCGTGAAAAATTCTAAATTTTTTTTTGTAGATGTACTACATAGATTACTCTACCTATGTATAAAATTGTAGGTTCAAATTTGTCAGAATTTTCTCTTTTTTGTAACTCTCGATATATAATGAATTTGATCTTGAAACTTCGTACATAGGTAGAGTAATCTATAAAGTACATTTACAATTTTTTTTAGAATTTTTCATGACTTTTTTTAATTGGTGTGCACGGTGTGTACACGGGAGGGCCTGTGTGCACAGGATACGTTGCCTAAAAACAATTACTAGTTTCTGATTAATCTCACAGCCTGTACCATGAATTGGACCTTAAATTGCCCATCTGTACCGACCTCAATGAGAGACAGAGATTGACAATCATGCTGTTGGCTTTTGAAAAGCAATACAGTGGCTTGTCCATGTTTGATTGATGTGAAACATGTTACGAAACTCCCAAACTGATTTATTGTTTGGTTTAGGTTTCTGCTGCAGTTTTATAGTATTGACGGCAGTAAGACTCAAATGCCACCTGTTTTGTGTTCATTATTGTGTAATAACTTGCTAACTTGTTCTCCATCTTAATTATATTTTCAGGAAACTGCCATAGATGAATATTTCAAACCATTTGATAAGAATGCTCAGATCATAATGGACATGCAAATGGAGATAGAAGAGAAGCAAATGAAGGAGATGGCAGAGTCATAAAAGAGCAAATAACAATGCAAAGAGAAATCACAATGAAGAGAGCTGAGGCCAGTGCCATAGAGTCTAACGACACCCAAGGGAGTGAAAAAAATAGCTGAAAATCCTCCAAAGCAAGAAACAATAAAATAAATACTGGTTATTGTTACTCTTATTTGTAAGCAAGTTATTATGTGCTTCTGGACTCTTTACATAGGCTTGCTGGGCTAGATAATAGGTACGGATGTAATGTTAAGACTGTTGCCAATTTTGTACCTAATGAGAGGCTATTTCTTCTCTCTGTGCTGAACTCTTGACTTGTGTTCTTTCCTATTCAAGATTGTAAAATCATGGAAATTTTGCGCAATGTGATATTGCCTAGAAAATTGCACTATGTGCACACCCAAAATTTGAGTTTAAGTCGAAACCACCTTTACATGAGTCTTAAATTTTGTATATTCGCAGAGGTACTATATGGCTGTATCTGCTATATGGCTGTATCAGCTCATTTTTCAGAATAGGGAGGGGAGCATCAGATCGAATGGACTTTGTACCTAGCTAACCCTAGCTAGATGCCCAGTGATTCAGATTTTGCACATAATGTAATTTGTTTCTCGAAACAGAACAGGATGAGATATGATCTGGATGCTAATCTACAGCTGTGCATGCAGGTTACTTTGACGTGAAGCATGAAGTATCCAATGCAATCTGGACTGTGTGTAGTAAGTTTGTTCATTTGTTGGAATTTGGCCATAAGTAGGCTTGGTACGAAACATCAAGTACATTAGTTAATGTCAAGGATAATGATTAATTTTTCATCAAATGGTTCCATAGTGTAGTGGTTAGCACTCTGGACTTTGAATCTGGTTAGAACACCAATGGAACCTCTCTTTTTTTCATATGTTCTGTTTATGCTTCCGTCTTCAGATAATTCTCCTGAGTGATCATACTCTACTATCTGTTCTTTTCTTCAGTTCACTTTTCAGAGTTTTTATAAACAGTGATGAATTTCTGCATGTTAGTGTATACATGTAATGAAAATATGAAATGGTTAACTCTTTTTCTTTAAAACCAAAGAGGAAAGAGATCCAACAAATATTCCAACTTACATTAGGTATATATAGGTTCAGAGGAAACAACTATCAGGCAAAGGATACCACCAGGTTCAGCAACATGCAAAAAAAACCATGTTTTCTCTACTCACCAAAATTTAGAATTGCTCAGTGAAATAGCATTGCAAATCACAAACTTCAGTGTATTCTTTTGATACTAGTTATATTTGTACGTGATATGGATGCATTGCTAATAACTTTTTGTCAGAGTGGTACTTCAACCTCTATTTCCCAAGTGCAAATAGATGCATGCATGCAAACATCTCATCCTAATTGATGCATTCACACAAACAAACAAGTATAAGTCGCACACACAAACTTCACAAGTAGCTCAAGCAGATATACATATAGCTGCTGCTTAATTCAAGCACAACACACAGACAGGCAGCAAGGTTGATGCTCATGCAAGCACACCACCTGCTTCCCTTCTTCCTCTTGGTTCAGATACAACATAGCGAACACTCATGAGTCACTCGCGCAGCCAGGTTGATGCACGCAGAGCTGCTGCTCAATTATTTTTAAAAACATAGCAAACACTCATCAAGCCACAAACACACATGCAGCCAGGTGGATGCACGCAGGCACACCTAGTTGCTCGTTTGTTTCAGATTCATAGCAAGCAACACTGAACCACAAGCCACACACACAAATTGGCCAGGCCAGGTCTGTGCAAATAGACACAAACCAGTCTGCTTATTGTTTCAACCACGTAGCCAACCCGGCCACGAAGGTGAGAGCCACCATAAGCTCATACCTTGTACAACTCAACAAGCAGTGAGGCGATCGATTAATGGAAGAAACACACAAATAAACCATACACATGTAGTAGCAGGAGGAGAATCCATCACTCTCATGTCACGATGGAGGAAACACGATTGTGAAGTGCAGTGCAGAATTCACCTAGGCATATGATGTGTGAGTTAGAAAAATGAAGAGTCAATAATTAAGCTAATCTATCAGAGGATGCAATAAGTAGTACAACCAATAAAGATGAATCCATCAATGTACGTACAGGGTACCTAAGGACGGAGCCCCTTGGCAATTTCTTCTTGTAATAGCGCAAGTGGCGTGTCTTGTAGAGGGAATGGTGATTGCCGGCGTCCACCCCGTCCCACTGCAACGCATTCCACACGTCCTTCTCGATCTCGACCGTCAGCTTCTTCTCGCCTTCTCCATGGGCGACGACCGACAACCACCGCATGCCCCAACATCCCTTGATATTGATGGTCTCGAGCGCGGGTGCCACCATCTTGACCTCGCATATCTGCTGCAGCATCGGGAGGTTGTGTAGGTGGATGGAGGTCAGCTTCGGGAATGCTACACCGTGGTTGGCTATTCCCACAGGGTAGCTTCCGTCCAATACGAAGACGTGCCTGAGGTCACCACAATGGATGATGTGAAGGTTCTCCAAGCTGGGGAAGGAGTAGATCGACACCGGGAGCACGAACTGGAGCCTGGGGCAGGAGCGTAGGTGTAGGAGCCGCAGATTTTTTAAGGATATGTGGAAATGACGGGAACCTTTACCCCAAATGCAACGGGCCATTAGGAGATCCGATACCCAGATGGTCTGCTGTTCCTCGAAGTCGTACGCGCCTGGAGGGAAGACGGTCTCCAACTTGGGGCACCTCTCCACACGGCACTGCTTAAGCCAGTACCATTGTCCTACCGGCATATCAGCACCGATCGAGACATCGTGCACATGCAGAAACTCGGCACGCCATTTCAGCAGATGAGCTAATTTATAAGGGGGAGAATCTTCTACCATTTCGGTCTCCACGCTGCGGCTCCCTTCAGAGATCTCGACATGGCAACCCAATCTTGTAGTCGGAGGCTGCGGGAAAGCATGCATCTGGTCATTGCCAATCGTGTTGAGGACATCACTATACCGGTCTGTTGGCACAAGCAACTGTGGGCTCACTTGATTGCGAGGCTCAATCTTCTCCTTGCATGTTCCATCAAGTTAAAAATAAGTATATGGATTCTAAGCCGCTAGTACAAGCTGAGTGGAAACCAGGAGACTCGCATTTCTGGTCCTGTTTAATGAAAGTAAAACAGGATTTTCTACGATTTGGTACTTTCACAATTAAGAATGGACGACAGGTGCGATTCTGGGAAGACAGTTGGCTTGGACGTAGACCGTTAAAAGAACAGTATCCTGGGTTATATAGTATTGTAAGGAAGAAATACATAACTATTGCTGAAGTTCTTATGAATTCTCCGCCAAACATAGCTTGGAGACGCTCTTTGATTGGTGTCAAGTTGATGGCATGGAACGATTTGCAGTCACGCATTGTTAACTTACAATTGACACAGGAAGAGGATGGATTCTATTGGAATTTGTGTCAATCTGGACATTTCTCTGTGAAATCTCATTATTTGGCGCTAATTAAACATAATGTTCCTAATTTAAACCTACGATTATGGAAGTTAAAAGCCCCTATAAAAATCAAAGTGTTTCTGTGGTATCTTAGAAGGGGGGTTCTGCTGACGAAGGACAATCTGCAAAACGAAATCGAAAGGTAGTACAACATGTTGCTTTTGTCACGACATGGAGACAATTAGGCATCTGTTCTTTCATTGTCGCTTTTGCTCGTATGGTGTGGGGTTTTTGTATCTAGCTTTTGGTATTGATGAGACCCACAAGTGTTGATCATATGTTTGGGAGCTGGATTGGTGCTTTTGATAAAGAACTTAAAAATATTGTGTTGCTAGGGGCTGCAACCATCTGTTGGTCTCTGTGGTTACACAGAAATGATATTGTCTTTGACAGGAAATCAAACTCATCCCCTTTGCAGGTTCTTTTTGCTACTTCCCATTGGCTACGTACATGGACTGTGCTGCAGAAGCCGGAATTGCGAACTATATTGGTGCAGGCTACGCAACGATTGGTGCAAGTGGCCATGGCTTTCTTCTCCCAGGCCTCTGGATGGCGGTCTAATCTTCGGATTGATTGTTTTTAGCGAGGATGGATTATTTTTGCTTATATGTTTTGTTTTGTTTTTTTTTTTTGGGCTGTGTGCTTTACGTTAAGCAGAGGCCGGGAGTAGTTTCAGGGACTTGTATCTTCTCGATGTAATGTTCTTGAAATTAATAAAAGCTTCCTTTATCCAAAAAAAATCAAGTTGAACAGCCCCGCTACTACACACAGGTGAAGAGGTGATGTGGATATTGAAATAAACATCCTTAAGGTTTTTATTAGTCCAATCATCCCTCATTGGAGACCACAAGGACCGAGCAAGCCTTGCATCCACAACAATAGCATGCACCTGCAACCGGAAGAATTTATTCATGTGAAAGGATGGCCGAGGACATGCAATTCCAGCTCTTGTGTCTACGCACAACAACTCTAGTTTAGGCTGTATCTGAGAACCACTCTCATCCCATATTATTGCACGAAGGCGCTCACAGCCCAGTAGGAATAGCCGCTTGAGTCTTGGGACTTCCACCACCATAGTTTTAAAGTCAAGTATCTTGATTGCAGTTCCAGAGAGATCTAGCTCCACGAGATTGCGTAGCCCACGCAAGAACACATTCTCCAATTGTGTGCAACCTTCTAGGGAGATCATGCAGATTTCAGTATACTTCATAACCGCGGTAGCAGGAGGCGAATTTTTTGGACGTGGCTCAACAGCTGACATCCTGTCTGATGGTTCATAGCTGTCGAAGCTGAAGAACTTGAGAGAGGGAGGAAGTTTCATAATTTGTTTGCCAGGCAAATCAATAAGTTCTGTCTTTGTATTGTCCACATCTGAGCTGTCGACGTCTGTCGATCTGAGTTCCTTGATTATTTGGAGCTTGAGCAGGTTGTGCAGTTGGCCCCATACAAGACAAGAGTGAGGGAACTTGGCTCCTTGTATGTTTAGCTCCCTAAGGTTAATAAGAAGATCTGTCCTCTCTTTGGATAATAGTTGATACCAGTCTGTGTAAAATAGATCTAATACCCATAAGCTATGGAGAAACTGGGCCCACTTTCTTTGATCCTCTCCTTCACCAGTTTTTTTGTCTTCGCAGTGGTCCACCCCAAGGAATCTTAGGCTCTGGCAACAGATGAATGGTGGTGATGCAAAGCTGAAGGTGCAACGTGACAGATGCAGCACACGGAGGTTGGTCAACTGTTTAAACAAGCCATCTGCTAATACTAACTGGGCATTGGGAGCCTCATGTGCTAGGAAATAAGAGGACACATCTGCATTTGTAGCAGCTTGCATATCCTGTATTTGTAGATCACGTGAGGTGATCGCGATCCAAGGGTACTGCTGTTGTGCACGGACAAACATGTCTTTGAATGTCAGAAAATGACTAGAATAATTTTCAGACCAAAATCCATTTAGGAACCTTTCGCGCACATTACGAAGTAAATCAGGCTGCAGGTCCCATTTTATTTCTTGACAGAGTGCATTACTAATCTCCCATGCCCGATCACCTTGTATGATGCCATCACAAATCCAGTAGCTTGAAGCACGTGCTGCCCAGTCATATTCCGTGTTTTGGGGGAAACAGAGGTGTAGAAATAATTCATACAAGCAACAACGCACAATCTTTTCTGACTTCATCTCCCGCATGCATGGATAATTACCAGCTATGGCAGTGGCCTCTCTCTCTAGTACTGGGAAGAAAATTCCTTCTCCTGCTATGTCATAGGCTGTTTCATAAAAAAAAGCATGAGTGTTCTTCACTTTGTTTCGCATCTCAGAGTAGTGCTCTCTTGCTCGAAACCTCCTTCGAAAGGTCCACAACATGAAGTAGCCGCGCCCTCTCCAGCAGCATGCCCTCCGCAGATTGGTATGCCATTGTCTCCGTGTCCCTCTTCCTTTAACTCTTTACCCAATTCAGCATGTGCATCAAGGCTTAATAACATTGGGTTAATCTTGGGTAAGGATAGATCGGAGGTAAATATGTCTGTTAATGCCTTGAAGCGTGTAGAACTAGACAGAAGGGCGGTTTTAAAAAAGTCAGAAGTTAACTACCAGCGTAATAGTCATAAGAATTCGGTTAATGCTAATGATTCCTTTATTGGTGAGGTCGAGGTCGAGGAATTAGATAACGATTTACTCGCTCACCTAATAGAAGACGTTGCGGAGATTGAATATGATGACTTAGAGCTTGACACTAAACTATGTGATCTAATGGCTTCCGTGCGTAAGCAAAAAAAATCACCTAGGAATCGGGGAAGCCGCAAAGGCGGTAAGAACTCTAAGAAGATTGTTTCTCAATGAAAGGCCTCTTTTGGAACAGCAGAGGTCTTTCTGACTTGGCTAAATTCAGATATGTCTCCGAAGCAGTTAGAGAATTTTGCTTGGATTTTATCGCTGTAATGGAAACCGGAAAACAAGATATGTCAAAGACGCATCTCTCTCGTCTCTCTGGTGGAGTTGATTTCGTTTGGCATTGCCTCCCTCCTCGTGGTAGATCAGGAGGGATTCTTTTGGGTATTAGAGCGGACAGTCTAGACATATCCCTCTTGGGTCAAGGTGAATTCTATATTAAATTTCATCTTTGCAACAAGTCGGATAACTTCAAATGGACTTTGATGGCTGTCTATGGTCTGCTTGCAGATGATTGTAAATCAGCTTTCTGACAGAATTAGCCTTGAGGCTCGCCAAGGAGATTCTCTCCCCACTCTCATTGGTGGGGATTTCAATATTTTGAGAAGTAGTAAGGAAAAGAATAATGATAGATTTAATTACCGGTGGCCTTTCCTTTTCAATGCTGTAATTGATAGCTTGGACTTAAGGGAAATTGCTTTAACGGGACGCCAATTCACTTGGGCTAACTCTTTGCCTACTCCGACCTATGAAAAGTTAGATAGAGTCCTCATGTCAACCGAATGGGAATTCAAATACCCGCTAGTCAATGTTCAGGCTCTAGATAGGGGGGTTTCAGACCATACTCCCCTATTATTGGATACAGGAACACCGGCTTTCTCGGGAAAAAAAACAATTCAAATTTGAACTCTCTTGGTTTCATAGGGATGGTTTTAATGATCGAGTTATTGAAATCTGGAATAATTCAAATAAGGGCAAAAACTCAGTCCAAAGGTGGAATAACAAGCTGAGTGCTTTACGAAGATTTCTAAGGGGGTGGGAAGCTCAAACAAATGGCGACTACAAGAAAAAGAAAACGGAACTCCAAAAAACTATTCTCATGCTGGACACTATAGCTGAAATTCGAAATCTGACCGAGAATGAGCAATCGAGGTTGTCTCTAGCTCGGGATCACCTGTCTAAAATCCTTAGAGAAGAGGAAATCAGATACTACCAGCGGGCCAAAGTCAAAAGCATCCTTTTGGGAGATAATAACACAAGATATTTCCAATTGGTCGCAAATGGGAGACATAGGAAAAAGAAAATCTATTCTCTTGTCGATGGGACTAGTAAGATCGAGGACGAGCTAACCTCACTAGGTATATCACGGGTTTTTACAAGGATTTATTTGGTGAACCGGGAGAAAATTCCTTCACTTTAGATGAATCCAACATCCAAGATATCCCCCAGGTTTTGGAATATGAAAACAACCTACTGACAGCAGATTTCACTGAAACTGAGATTAAAGAGGCAATTTTCTCAATGGAGCACAATAAAGCGCCAGGTCCAGATGGCTTTCCAGCTGAATTTTATCAGCATTTTTGGGAAACCATTAAAGGGGATCTGTTACAGTTATTTCAGGAGCTATCCTATGGTGTCTTACCTCTTTTTAGTCTTAATTTTGGTGTTATTACTCTAATCCCTAAGGTCCAAGACGCTAATACCATTCAACAATACAGACCGATTTGTTTACTAAATGTAAGCTATAAGATTTTCACCAAAGTTGCCACAAATAGATTGAACTTGGTGGCGGATAAGGTGATCAGCCCGACTCAATCGGCTTTTATGAAAGGAAGAAATATTCTGGAAGGGGTTGTGATTTTACATGAAACCGTGCATGAACTACATCGTAAAAACCAGAACGGGATTATCCTTAAATTAGATTTCGAAAAAGCCTATGACAAAGTGAGATGGCCCTTTTTGTTTCAAACTCTCCGTATGAAAGGCTTCTCGTCTAAATGGATCTCATGGATTCAGACGTTCATATCGGGGGGGAGTGTCGCTGTGAATGTTAATGACGAGGTCGGGCTCTTTTTTCAAACAAGAAAAGGCCTTCGACAAGGGGATCCATTATCCCCTTTGCTATTTAACATCATAGCCGATATGTTAAAGGTGCTTATAAGCAGAGCCAAGCTGGATGGGCAATTTGATGGGATAATTCCTCACCTGGTGGATGGGGGGCTTTCGATCCTTCAATACGCTGATGATACTATCCTATTTTTGGACCATGACCCGGATAAAGCCCGCAACATGAAGCTTCTTCTTTATGCGTTTGAACAAGCATCGGGCCTTAAGATCAACTTCCATAAGAGTGAGGTGTTCTGCTTTGGGGAAGCTAAGGAACATATAGCTTATTATACTGACTTGTTTGGATGTAAAGCCGGTATATTTCCGATAAACTATCTTGGTATTCCCATCCATTATAGGAAACTCCGAAATTGCGACTGGAAGAAGGTCGAAGAGCGAGTAGAAAAACGACTCAGTAGTTGGAAAGGGAAAAATCTCTCGGTCGGAGGGCGCCTGGTTTTGATTAACTCAGTGCTCAGCAGCCTTCCGACGTATATGATGTCCTTTTTCTCTTTACCCAAAGGAGTTCTCAAAAAAATAGACTATTTTCGCTCTCGATTCTACTGGCAAGGTGATGAACATATGAAAAAATATAGACTTTCTAAATGGAGTATTATGTGTCAACCAAAAGACCATGGAGGCCTCGGGATCCATGATCTCTATATGAAAAATGTCGCCCTCCTTAGCAAATGGTTGTTTAAACTGCTTAATTCTGATGGGGTCTGGCAACAAATGCTCCGAAATAAGTATTTGGGTTCTAAGACTTTGGCCCAAGTGACTTGGAAAAATGGAGATTCGCATTTTTGGTCCTGTCTGATGAAGGTGAAACGGGACTTTCTTCGTTTTGGCACCTTTATGGTAAAGGATGGATCACAAGTGCGTTTTTGGGAAGACTGCTGGATGGGTGGGTCTCCTCTGAGAGATCAATATCCTTCCCTATATAACATTGTCAGACCAAAAGGTGTAACAATTTCAGACGTATTAAGATCTTCACCCCCACAACTCTCTTGGCGTAGAATGCTTACTGGTCCAACGTTGGTTGCTTGGACTGAGCTGTTAGCTCGCATCCAAGGAGTTGTGCTATCACAAGATCAGGATATCTTCTACTGGAATTTAAGCTCGAATGGCCTATTCTCGGTCCAATCCCACTATGCAGCCTTAATGCTTAGAGATATTCCCAATGAAAACAGGAAATTGTGGAAGATAAAAGCTCCGTTAAAAATTAAAATCTTCTTGTGGTATTTACGAAAGGGGGTGTTGCTTACAAAAGATAATCTAGCTAAGCGGAATTGGAAGGGTTGTTTGTCTTGTGTGTTCTGCCATAAAAATGAGACAATCAACCATTTGTTCTTTGAATGTCGGTTCGCTCGTTTTGTTTGGAATGTTCTCCATTTAGCAACCGGGCTAAAAAAACCAGACAACATAAATCATTTGTTTGGGAATTGGCTTTATGGCTTCAATAAGGACTTGAAATCCCTGTTTCTGCTTGGAGCGACGGCATTGTGCTGGTCACTTTGGTTATGCAGAAATGATGCTATTTTCAAGAACAAATCTTTGTTTTCTCCTTTACAGGTTATCCACTCTGCGGTTTACTGGCTTTCCAGCTGGGCTGTTCTCCAGCGGGAGGACTTACAAGTGTGGGTTACTACGGGGTCGCAACTGTTGGTGCAAGCGGCCACGGCTTTCTTCTCCCAGGCTTTTGGGTGGCGGTCTAGTCTTCGGATTGTGGGCCACTAGAGCGCGTCTGTCTGTCTTTTACTTTCTTTTTTCTATCTTCTTTTTTATCCTGGCTGTGTGTTCTAAACAGAGGCCGGAAGTGTGCCAAGGCTTTGTATCTGCTTGATGTACTGTACTTGGTATTAATTTAAAAGCTTCCTTTATCTAAAAAAAAATGAAGTAGCCGCGCCGTAATGCAAATGCAGGTACACCAAAGCTATATAGACCAATGTCATCGCCACTTCCATTATGAAAAATAATCATAAATCTGCAATCTGTAAGGGCCCGATCAATAATGTCTGCAACACTTGGTATCTCGCCTCTAGAGCCTTCATCCACTCCATTGAAATCATCCTCCTCATCCTCTTTATCAAAAACTGCCATTACTGGAGCATCAAGCTTTAGCTCCACTGCAATCGCCCTCTGCATTGCCCTTCTGCTTTTCCATGCGGAGCAATCTATGTGAATTACTTTGTCAAGCTGTAATTCTGGAGAGGCTCTCCTTAATATAAGAGCGTCTGCCACAGCCCTAAGAACGGCAGATGCCCCGAATCCACGCCAACCATCAAAGTAGATGACTCTTGTGTTCCTCTGGTTTTCAACAAAATGTCGAAGTATACCTTGTACAGCGTCATCAACACTCTTCCGATGAACATTCTGTAGTAATCATTGGTAGTTAGATGATGTTAACGCCAGCTTAGGGTTTACTAGAAAAGACAGTAACGAGCTATTAACTTGCACTTTCACCCCATTTCACAAAAAAAGGAAGTTTCTGTACTTCGTGCTCTCAGTACTAGATCTGTTAGATATTGTATATAGCATTTAATGGGCCAAACTAGGACGTGCTACAAATGCATGCATATAAAAAGTGTCGCACACACACACTTCCAGGACACCTAGCTAAATCAACGCATTAGAGTTTCAAAACGTGATTGAATCACAACATAAGTAGTCAATTTAGTCTTAATTGTAATGCTGGTCGAGTGTATGAATCAACAAGATCTTTTGAATCAGAAGAAGTAGTACTGCTTACGGTCACAGGAATTTAATAGTAGTTTCAGTAATTAATCAGAAGTATGTTTGTAAAAAGAGAAAAGGTTACCTATCTGCTTTCATGCAGTATATAGTATATAACCAGTTTTTTAGATCATATGACCCTTTCATCTTAGGATGATCCCATCATTCTGGTGAGATTACCCTCATGCTAGCTTGACTGTTACGAGGGATTGTATTCATCCAAATTTCTTGAACCAAAATAAGTAGGTTAGATTTGGAGTTAGGATCGGAAGGCTCATCCATCATCTAATTCCTCAAACCAAACAAGCGGTATACAAATAAATTTTGAGCACGTGAGATTAATTAATAAGATGTAGAAAGGCTTTAATCTAGACGTAAATGAACTACTTGGATTTGTTCGACTAGAGGTAAAAATCGACAAACATCGCAAGCATCAGCGGTATGTCTTTTCTGTAGGCAATTGTCAATTGAGTGGAACTGAAAACAACATCAGACGTCATGCATGTTTTCAAAGCTAAGTAAGTCCATTTCACAGCCTCCAGTCCATAAGATGGAACTATACCATGCATGAACGAGCGAGTGATATTGACGTACGGACATGAAAGTGTCAACAGAGTTGACTAAAAGAAAAAACAACTACTACTACTTCATGAACGTAAAATGCACAAGAGTAGTACCACTCTTTCCATGATGAATTCCTCTGCCGAAGACCAAGAAAGAAAAGCATCAACAAATGAAGCAATTAATCTAACCCATCATCAGCTGAAGATCTCCCGCCACCACCTACATGGCTGCATACACAATAACAACGACGACATGACGTTAATTTGTGCTTCACCATTGTCATATATATTCAGCACTAGTACAATTTCTGGTTCTGCATTGTTGCTAGAATTGAACTACATGCAGTAGCTAGCTAGTACGTACCGAGATATATATACAGAAGTCGGGTGCGCTGAGTGGGTAACGGGTGATGACGAAAAACAAGCTTGAGAAGCAGAGCTCGGATCGAAAATTTCCAAGGACAGAAATTGCGAGGTGCAGGAGAAGCTGGTTTAATTTGCGTCGGCACTCTGGCCTAGCTAGCTACTACAGCAATTGGCATCTCCCTTTCGCTAAAGCGTGAACGATGATTCCTTGCTTCTTGTCTGCGTGTATGTATTGTTCGGCTGCCTCCTTTTTCTCTTTTCATGCAGCTTTGCTTTTCCTAAAGATATTGTGGCTCCTAATATTTTCCTTGCATTTTGTGTTGAAGACGGAAACCGCTGTCCAGGCGCTAAAAAGAGTAGCGAGCTGTTCTTTCCCCTTTTTTTAAAGAGGACTACGTGATGATGTTTGGCGGAGTAAAGCAGCTATAGTAGAAAAAATATACAGAAAATTTCATTTACTTGAATCCGTAAAATTTCAGTTTTTTTAATTCAACTCGACTATAGAAGCCCTAATCAAAATGTTGAACCTGTGTGGAGCATTGCATATATCTTTGGCATAGGTGCACTAAGGCGTAATTATTAAACCCGGCTCCGCCTGCCAGTTGGACGAGAGAAAACTGGACCCAGCAGCCTTACCACTACAAATGTGCTCCCATAACCGGACCGGATCGGACATACAGTTACGCCGAAAAAAATTGGTTGACCCGGCCGTGTTTTCAATGAACCGGATGACTTGATATGGTTTTTTTAATGGGAATTGCTAATTTGATCACAGGACATTCTCGCGTCGTAACAAGTGATAGCATCTTTTTTTTCTTCCTCTACTTGATTTTTCTCTTAAAATATCTCTCGTCACGACATTTAGCACAATACCTTTCATTCCCTTTTATCTCCCTTACCCTTCCTCTCAAACTCAAAATAGTTTTTATTTTTCAAATTTTTTCACAAGTTTTTAAATTAGAAGTATTTTTTAACCAATTTTAAAAGTTTTTAATTGAAACCTTTTGAACTAAAAGTTTTTTAACTGAATGTTTTTTGAATTGAAAGTTTTCGAAGTTGAAATTTTTCAATTTGAAATTTTGCGAGTTGAAACTTTCTAATTTGAAATTTCTTGAGTGAAAATTTCCGATTTAAAATTTTTTGAGATGAAAATTTTGAGTTGAATTTTTTTCGAGTTGAAACTTCTTGTTTAAAATTTTCTAATTTGAAAATTTTATGTTAAAAGAAAAGGAATGGAGATAAGAGAAGTGGGTAAAAAGAAAAAGAAAATGGTAAAGATAGATAAAGAAGATGATACATAGCATCCCTGCAAAATATTCATAGTCTGTGAGTAATCTCAAACAAGCCGTGCTTTTCAGAAACCAGTTGTTGACGCCAAAAACGTGAAGAGGGTTTCTGGTTGCAACACACCGGACGAACACCGGGTTCAAGTGTGCGCGAGCGTGCCAATCGATTTGACCCTGCAATCGATAAGGGAAAGAGTGGTAAAATTCAATCAAGCCGATCCTCGAGATGAATCGGCTAAAATCAAGAATCAGCCAGAAAGCCGATCGGAAGGGTAACTAGATTAGCCGATTAAGACTAATCCGGGGGTAAAAGGTAGATCGATTACGAAAAGGCGATCTGCAAAGAAGACGAACAAATCAAACCTGAAAAAGCCAATGACGATCAAACAATCGGCGATGCGAACTTTATTTGATCGATGTCGACTTACAGAGGAAAGATTACAATGCTAAAAAGACTAAGAACTACAGAAAGTAAAAACTGGTAGATGTGTTGATTGATTGTGGATGTCCGTCAAACCAGCCCATGGTGCGCCTTATATACCCATCAGCCGATCCGAGTCCTGATCCAATACGTCAATACAATCCGAATCGGCTATAGTTTCCTAATTGGACTCTGCTTCCAAATTTCATCCTTATGCCATCCGAAGCTTTAAATGCGTTATCTAAACTTTCCAAAAGGTGCCTCGTACTGCATTCAAACTCCTGCTCTTGGCCGATTCTTCTAGTAGTTTCCAAAAACTGCTGATTCCTAACAAAACCCGTCTTATCTTCCAAAACCGATTAAGATCTTCCAAATCTGTTGTAACTTCCGAAACCGATTCAAGTTTATCTATACTTGAGCTCAATCGGTTATACTCACTGATCCCGTTAATCCGAATACATATCGGCTTCTTTAAGCCAATCCGATTCCAAATCGGCTTATAATACTTTTGTGCCAATTCTGCCCTTCTTGCCAATTTTTGGTGCAAACATATGCCCCCCATTTTTGGAAGATAACTTGTTATCTTTCAAAAATATGTATCAGCTTTTCATCGATCGGCTTCTTTGCCCATCGGCTTTATTCACTGTTGATTTAGGGAACCGCGTCAATAATCGCCACGCCGTAAAATCTTAGTGCGGTTTAATGGCAGGTGTCGCCTCGAATTCATTTCCCGCCTTTTCACCTTTTCACCGTGCTATATATATGCGGGTCCCCCCAACAAGCCGATTTATTTTATACGGTCCTTCCCAAGTAAGCGACCATTTACCGAATCGATTATCCTTAGAACCAATCGGCAATATCGTTTTCCAAACTAAATCGGCTTCACTGAAGGTCCTCGGTACAACTTTTTTATTATATGCTCTTGCAACTCTTTCTTTATTCTTTTTAAGCCGATTCAAAGTAACCAGCCTTAATTCTGCTAAGTCATCCAAGTTGCATAGCATCAATTCCTTGTACTCATCGGCCGATAGATTATTCTGTCTCGCCACTCGTATTGACTCAATGTTTATTTCTACGGGCAACACGGCCTCTTGGCCATATACCAACTGATTCGGCGATAATTTAGTTGACCCGTGGAACGCTAACCGATAAGCCCACAGAGATTCCGATAATGTGGAGTGCCAAGTCCGAGGCTTCTCATCGATTTTTCTTTTAATCAGTTTGATCAAAGTTTTGTTGGACGACTCGGCTTGGCCGTTAGCCTGAGTGTAATACGGCGATGAGTTGAGCAATTTGATACCCAGGCTCTCGGCAAAGTTCTGAAAATCGTTAGACATGAACACGGTCCCTTGATCGGTCGTGATAGTTTGAGGGATACCGAATCGATGGATAATGTGTTCATTAACAAAGCCGATAGCTTCTACACTGGTAACCTTTTTAAGCGGAACGGCTTCTACCCATTTCGAAAAATAATTAGTGGCTGCAAGGATAAACTTATGGCCTTTACTTGATGCTGGGAATATTTGGCCGATTACGTCTATCCCCCATCCCCTGAACGGCCATGGTTTGATAATCGGGTGTAAAGCCGATGCTGGCGCAAGCTGCACATTCCCAAACTTTTGACAACTTTGGCACCCTTTGTAATACTTGAAGCAATCTTCTAACATCGTCGGCCAAAAATATCCTATCCGCCTTAGTACCCACTTCATCTTGTAGGCCGACTGATGCGCACCGCAAATTCCTTCATGGACCTCACCCATAACTACCTTTGCTTCTTCATCGCCTAAACACCGTAGAAGCAATCCTTCCAGTGTCCGATAATACAGCTCGTCTCCCAGCAAGACATATTTCAATGCCTTTTGGCGAACTTTGCGCTCAGTAGTTCTAGAGGGGTTTGCCAAGTAAGCTTTTATCTCTGTTCTCCAATCAGTGATGTTGACACACAACACTGTTTTGTCAATTGAGTCTAATATTTCACATCGGCTATCTTCTCTGTAGCCTGATGCTGCTTGGGCCAACATATTAGCTCTATCGTTCAACTCTCGGGGTATATGGCTGATAGAAAATGTAGTGAATGTGTCTATGGTACTATAGCAGTGCTCCAGATATTTGCATAATACCTCGTCGTTGCACCGGAACTCCCCTTTCACTTGTTGAACGATTAGCAATGAATCGCCGAATGCTTCCACATTGCTTACCCCGATGCTCTCTAATAGTCTAAGTCCTTTGAGCAATGCTTCGTACTCGGCTTGGTTATTGGAGCATCGGCTATTAAGCCAATATGCAAATTCAGTGTTATACCCTTTTGGTGATATCAGCACGATGCCTATTCCACTTCCTTCCTGGCAAACTGACCCATCGAAATATAACTGCCATGGGGCTACTCCAACCATTCCTGCCGTGGTATCATGTCCTGTGATGAAATCGGCTACTGCTTATCCTTTGACAGCTTTGGCCGATTCAAACTGCAGATCGAACTCGGTTAGAGCATAAGCCCACTTCCCAAGTCATCCTCTCAGGATTGGTGCAGACAGCATGTATTTAATGATATCGGCTTTGCAAACTACTATGCAAGTTGATGCTAATACATAGTGTCTAAGTTTACTGCACGCGAAATATAATGACAGGCATAATTTTTCAACAAAGGGGTACCTAGTTTCAGCGTCCAAAAGTCGTCGGCTTAAGTAAAATATCACTCGTTCTTTGCCATCGACTTCTTGCGCCAATACTGCTCCAATGGTCTCGTTTTCCGCTGATACGTATAATCTGAATGGAATCCCCTTCTGAGGCGCAGAGACTGGTGGCGATGCTAAGTATTGTTTTATATCATCAAAAGCTTTCTGCTGATCGGCTCCCCACATGAACTCCTGATGATCCTTTAACTTGAGTAACGGCGTAAAAGCCCGAATCCTCCCAGACAGATTTGAAATAAATCGTCTTAAGTAATTAACCTTGCCGATCAGCTTCTGTAATTCGTTCTTGCATGTCGGCTGCTTTGTATTCACTATGGCTTTGACCCTTGCCTGGTTTACTTCTATACCTCTTTGATGGACCATGAAACCAAGGAATTGACGAGCCGACACACCGAATGCACACTTCAAAGGATTCATTTTCAGTCCCTGGGCTCTTGTGTTCTGAAACACCTTTTCCAAATCGGCCAAATGCTGCCGATCTTCTTTAGACTTAACCACTACGTCATCGATGTAAATTTCAACAATATGGCCGATTAGATCGTGAAAGATCAAATTCATGGCGCGTTGATAAGTAGCGCCTGCGTTTTTTAAGCCGAATGTCATTACTGGCCATTCATACAACCCTAATGCGCCAGGGCATCTGAAGGCAGTCTTGGGGATATCGGCTTCTGCCATGAATATCTGGTTGTACCCAGCATTGCCATCAAGAAAACTGATAATCTTATTACCCGATGCAGCATCGATAAGCATATCGGCTATAGGCATCGGATATTCATCTTTTGGTGTAGCTTTATTCAAATCTCTGAAATCTACGCATACTCGCAGCTTACCGTTCTTCTTCATGACAGGCACGATGTTAGATACCCATTCGGCATATCGACAAGGCCTTATGAATTTGGCTTCTAGCAACTTTTCAATTTCCTCTTTTATTACATTGTACAATTCTGGATTAAAACGCCGAGGTGGTTGCTTATATGGTCGATACCCTGGCTTGATAGGCAGCCGATGTTCTACTAATTGTCGGCTTAATCCAGGCATCTCATAGTATTCCCAGGCGAAACAGTCCCTGTATTCTCTAAGCATTTCGACCAACTTATTTTTGTATTCCACATCTAATTTTGCGCTTACAAAAGTTGGTCTTTTCCTATCACCTTCTCCTATATCGACTTCTTCAAGCATATCGGCTGAAGTGAAACCTTGACCCAATTTTTCGCTTTGAAAGTCTTCAATGGCTTCACATGAATTTATCACCTGCCGATAGCTCCTTGCTTTGTCTTGTAGAATTTGGATTATTTTTGACCCCATCTTCTCAAGACCTCATTCGCTCGATCAAAAGTGCCTGGCTTGACACTGATCGGCGTAAAACCCGTCTTCCCAATGCAGATGAAATCGCAGTCATCTAGTGCTTTACCTGATATGCATTCTGCTTCTTCGTGTGGCCAATTTGCGTCAGAGCTGGCCATGGCGATATGAGCCGATGTATCGGCTGAGACGACTTCGACCTCATCTCCGTTCCACTGTACCAGAAGTTGATGCATAGTTGATGGTATGCAGCAATTGGCGTGTATCCAATCTCGTCCTAGGAGCACGCTGTAATTCCCTTTGGCTTCAATAACAAAGAATGCGGTCGGCAAAGTTTTGCTGCCGACGGTCAGCTCCGTAACCATCACTCCCTTCGCTTCAGTGGGGTCACCTGTGAAGTCGTTTAATACCATGTTTGTTTTGATCAAGTCTTCATCGGCTTTCCCCAACTTTCTGCAAGTACTGAGTGGCATCAAGTTCACAGTAGCCCCTCCATCCACAAGCATCCTTGATATCGGCTTACCGTTGATAAAGCCTTTTAAATATAACGGCTTTAAGTGCCGATGGGGATCTTGTGGTTTTTCGAACACGGCGTCTTGTGCGCCCAGGCACAATTGAGCAAACGTGTTATTAGCCGATTCAGACTTAATTCTAAACTCGGCCGGTAGGGTGAACACCATATTGATGTCCATGGGAGGAGTGTCGTTCCGAATTATTGGTGACAACAAATCTTCCAAGGAGTCATACTCAACATCGGCTTGTTCCTTTTTCCTCCATACCTTTTTGACAGGTCTCATCGGCCGTAATTTATTGAATGTTTCATCCCTTTGTTCTTCTTCTTCGGCCTCTCTCATCTCCTGCGTCTTCAGGCGCTGAAGCCGTCTGCGTTCTGGCGGCTAAGTCCTTGGGCACCATCTGGCTTAGGCTCCATCTTCTTTAATTTTACCGACCAAGCTCTCAGTTGGCTCTTTTTCCTTGTCCCGGTTTGGTGTGCCTAGCCTTTCCTTTACTGGCTTCCTATGCCTTGGGTCATTTTTATCCGAGATTGGCCTAGATAGGCGCTCTTTTATCGATTGTTTTGGCCAATCACTTTGCGGGTAATGTTCCATGGGCATGATCTTGCAGATGGTAATGTTACTCCTCTTTCCCAACAGAATTGCCAAAAAGGACATCTCTGGTGAGCTCTTTCTGCGTTGTCCGGCCGATACCAATTATTGGGCCGAAACATAGTGTTTGGCCGATGCGATTCATCTGATCGGCGAAACTGCTGCTTCTGCCGATGGTTCATCCTTTCGTATTTTTCAAGCAAATGTGAGAAAGTTGGCTTAGGCTTGAACGCTGGTTTTCGCGGTGGAGCTCTTTCAGCTTTGTACCATCGCCCGGCTTGCAACTCTCCCCTTGGCTTAATTGTTCTTGAACTCTTCCCATCTTTGTCGGCTTCAATTTGAAGTGAGCCGATTGTTATCCTCAATGTCTCCCCTTTTGAACTAGATTCTATGTCGACTTGCCGTGTTGTACTGGGCTTCTCGTCGACAATCTGCTTCCCTTTGCCGGAGCACTGGACCATGTTGATTGGGAAGGGGTTAACATCAACTTCCATGGCCGGCTCCTCTGCAAACTTGAGCCGACCGTCTTCAATGGCTGCCTGTATCTGCTGTTGAAAGATATTGCAGTCGTTAGTGTTATGGGAAAAAGAATGATGCCACTTACAGTATCGCCGTTTTTTGATTTCGTCGGCCGATGGTATGGTATGTCCTTCCAGTAACCGTATCAATTTTTCTTGTAGTAACATGTCAAATATGCGATCACACTTAGACACGTCGAAGGCATACTTGACCTCTGATTTACTCTTTGTCGGCTTAAGCCATGAACAGACAAGCGGTTTCTTGGAACCTTTTATCCATTCGGCTATGTTTATATCTGCTTCATCCTCAGAAGCTTCACTTGAGCTATACTCGACCATATTTACCTTGGCCTTGTCTTTGCTATTTATTCTAATTTTATCTTTGAATTCTTTACTTAAATATCGGCTTTCTTGTGCCGATACGCGATGAAGCAGATGACTTAAATCAGTGAATTCTTGTCCGGTAAGTTTTTCCTTGAGTGGGGGAATCAGCCCTTGAAACGCTAAATCGGCTAACTGATTATCGGGCAATACTACGCTAAAACACCGATTTCGCACTTCTCTGAACCTCCTGATGTAGTTAGAAGCCGATTCGCCAAACTTCTGCCGGACAGCACTTAGGTCTGAAATTCTCAATTCCAGACTACCAGAGAAAAAGTATTCATGAAAACGGCTCTCTAAATCGTTCCAAAAGTGGACCGAATTTGGAGGCAGATTCGTAAACCAGGTGAAAGCAGTTCCTGACAAAGACAATGGAAAAGTCTAATTTTTAACCCGTCAGATTGGGCTGCTTCTCCACACTGGGCGATAAATCGTCCAACGTGTTCTAAAGTGGTGACCGAATCATCCCCTGAGAATTTGGCAAAATCAGGAATCCTAAAGTTGTGGGGATATGGCATTCGGTCAATGTAATCTGGGTACGGCTTTCTGTAGCCGATGGTTTTTCCTTTGGGCTACAGGCCAAATTGATCTCTCAGGACCATGGAAATCTGGTCAGCCCAATTGATGTTATTGGCCGATGGAACACCAGGGTTTGGCCAATTGTGCTCAATAGTATCCTGCCTCCCGAGTGCAAACTCGGCCGGTCGGCTTGTCCTAGCCGATGGATACTGTTGTTGCCATGGTTCGTATCCACTGGCCTTGGCAGCCGGTACCTCAGGCAATGGACCAAGTTGTTCTGGGTATGTAACTACTTTATACGGAACTGGGTTCCTAACTTGAAATCGTCCTTGGGGTTTGCAATTCCTATCTAATTCAATCGGCTGAGAAGCCGACTGGACATAGTGAGTCCCTGATGCCGATGAATCCAATTTTGTAGCGTCAGTATATGCATGAATATGAGTAACTGGACTCGGGCGATGACTTGGTGGAGCCAACACGGTGGGCTGGGTCGGCATTAATGAGGGTGCAGGTGCTGACACCTTGATCGTGTTGGTGTTTGGAGCCACAGAATATACGGGGTACGTGGGGAGTGGCTGTAATGGGTCCATCAATCCTCCAGACGTAGCCAACTCTTATGCAATCGTTTTTACGCTGTTTTCTATCATCGGCTTCAAGGTCGTAACCAAAGCCGATGATTGATTAATTAATGCATGATGCACAGATTGTTCAATCATAACTGATAGCTCAGCTTGAGCCGGCATATATCGGTTTACCGGAGTCGATGTGACACCTGCTTCGCCGAGCGGATTTAGTGTTGGAAGCGCCATCTTCTGTGTGACTCCTCGTCGGGTCTTTTGATAGCAACTCAGCATCAACTCCTCCAAGGCAGCTTTCCGATCTTCAATTTCCTTGCGCTGCTCTGGAGTTAAATCGTCCAAAGTGGGGACGATTATGGCTTCAGTGTTCACGTCGGCTGGCGCGATGGATTTGCCTGCAGTCATCTTATCGATCTGTCCCACCGGGCATGCCAAAAATGTGTTGACGCCAAAAACGTGAAGAGGGTTTCTGGTTGCAACACACCGGACAAACACCGGGTTCAAGTGTGCGCGAGCGTGCCAATCGATTTGACCCTGCAATCGATAAGGGAAAGAGTGGTAAAATTCAATCAAGCCGATCCTCGAGATGAATCGGCTAAAATCAAGAATCAGCCAGAAAGCCGATCGAAAGGGTAACTAGATTAGCCGATTAAGACTAATCCGGGGGTAAAAGGTAGATCGATTATGAAAAGGTGATGCGCAGCAAGACAAAACAAATCAAACCTGAAAAAGCCAATGACGATCAAACAATCGGCGATACGCAACTTTATTTGATCGATGTCGACTTACAGAGGAAAGATTACAATGCTAAAAAGACTAAGAACTACAGAAAGTAAAAACTGGTAGATGTGTTGATTGATTGTGGATGTCCGTCAAACCAGCCCATGGTGCGCCTTATATACCCATCAGCCGATCCGAGTCCTGATCTAATACGTCAATACAATCCGAATCGGCTATAGTTTCCTAATTGGACTCTGCTTCCAAATTTCATCCTTATGCCATCCGAAGCTTTCGTACGTCATCTAAACTTTCCAAAAGGTGCCTCGTACTGCATTCAAACTCCTGCTCTTGGCCGATTCTTCTAGTAGTTTCCAAAAACTGCTGATTCCTAACAAAACCCGTCTTATCTTCCAAAACCGATTAAGATCTTCCAAATCTGTTGTAACTTCCGAAACCGATTCAAGTTTATCTATACTTGAGCTCAATCGGTTACACTCACTGATCCCGTTAATCCGAATACATATCGGCTTCTTTAAGCCAATCCGATTCCAAATCGGCTTATAATACTTTTGTGCCAATTCTGCCCTTCTTGCCAATTTTTGGTGCAAACACCAGTAAACTCTGTATAGACAGCTCCTGGACAACACAGGTGAATAATACTACTTTTTACTGTCTCGAGGCAAGAATACGTGGAATGTGTGCTGCCATTGTTCACTAGAGGTAGGCATTTGGGTCAGGTTCTCTTGGGTCGATCTGAGGCATGATATTATGGTCTGGTCTAAAACCTGACCTGGCACGAAGTGGGTCGTGCCGGGCCGGCACGACACTATAGCATGGACTGTGTCAGGCTAGAGAATCGGGCACGATAGGCGGCACGACCCAGTATGATACTATAGAATAGGTCGTAACAGACCCGATGACCCAGAGTATGAGAAAGAAACCTATTATTAAGGTCACCAACTCATAGAGCATGAATGCTATAGATGCACCCAGTAACATTGATACCACCTCTACCGCCAACACCTAAGAGAAACGGGCAAAAGGGGAGAGCCTGTTTCTCAATTTCTCTCAGCTCTCTCACCCGTCTCTCTCAATCTCTTTCGCTTGTCTCGCTCACTTTCTTTCTCCTCCATTGCCCTCCTCTCGCTCGTGTTCAGCACATCTTCTTGCTCTATGTAATTGTTCAAGAATAAATAAATTTTAATTCTTTTTCTCATAATATTTGCGTCCATTGTCTCAACTCCATGCGGCTCTAGCTTATTCCCTCTCGTTGCAATAGTGCAAATGGGTCGGAACGGCACGAAGCAGGCACGAAACGTAAATCCTTTTAGGAGGCCCTCAATGACCATAGATCGAACCTATCCTATTTTTACAGTGCGACGGCAGGCACAACGGACCATCGCAGCACGGCATAGTTTAGGCACGAAACACGATGGGTCTGTGCTGGGCAGGCCCGGCCCAGCATGACGCCCACCTCTATTGTTCACTGAGAAGGCGTCAATAAAGACTACTATAATAGAAAAATCAGTTCCTTAATGCAGTTTTACTTAGGTGAACGAGCATCTAAAACATTGGGTACACACATGCAGTCAGGTGGATGCACGCAGGCACACCTAGTTGCTCATTTGTTTCAGATTCATAGCAAACAAACACTGAACCACAAGCCACACACACAAATCATCCAGGCCAGGTTTGTGTAGACAGACAATAACCAGTCTGCTTATTGTTTCAACCACGTAGCCAACTTGGCCACGAAGGTAAGAGCCACTATAAGCTCGTACCTTATACAACAACTCAACAAGTAGTGAGAGGCGATCAATTAATGGAAGAAACACAAATAAAAACCATACACATGCAGCAGCAACAGCAAGAGAATCCATCATTCTCATGTCATGATGGAGGAAACACGGCTGTGAAGTGCAGTGCAGAATTCACCTAGGCAAATGATGTGTGTCAGACTAATGAAGAGCCAATAATTAAGCTAACCTATTAGAGGATGCAATCAGTAGTACAAACAATAGAGATGAATCCATCAATGTATAGGGTACCTGAGGACGGAGCCCCTGGGCAATTTTTTCTTGTAGTAGCGCGAGTGTATCGGTGTCTCAAAAAGGGAATGGTGGTGGCTAGCCTCTAGCCCGTCCCACTCCAGTGCGTCCCACACATCCTTTTCGATCTCGACGACTGGCTTCTTCACATCTTGGGCATGGGCTGCAACGGTCGGCAGCCACTGTAGGCCCCAGCATCCCCTGATCTTGATGGTCTCAAGCGTAGGCGCCACCATCTTGACCTCACATATCTGCTGCAGCATGGGGAGGTCGTGTAGGTGGATGGTGGTCAGCTTCGGGAATGCTACACCATGGTCGGCTATTTCCTCTGGATAGCTTTTGGCTAGTACGAAGACGTGCCTAAGGTCACCGCAATGGATGATGTGGAGGGTCTCCAAGCTGGGGAAGGAGGAGACCCACATCGGGAGCACGAATTGGAGCTTGGGGCAGGAGCGCAGGTGTAAGAGCCGCAAATTTGTGAAGGAGTCACGAATAGAATGAATGTCACGGGAACCTTTGCTCCAAATGTAACGGGCCATTAGGAGATCTGACACACAGATGGTCTGCAATTCCCCAAAGTTGTACGCGCCTGGGAAGATGCGCTATAGTTCCTCCTCGTATTTGTACACACTTGGGAAAAAGTTCTCCAACTTGGGGCACCTCTCCACACAGCATTGCCTGAGGAAGAGGAAGGGCCATACTCCTTCTGGCATACTAACACTGGTCGAGACATCATGCACATGCAGAGACTCGATGCACAACAGCAGAATACCTAAACTATTACGGTCTGCTTCCATTTCAGTATCCACGCTGCTGCTCCCTTCAGAGATCTCGACATGGCGACCCAATCTTGTAGTCGGAGGCTGCGGGAAAGCATGCATCTGGGCATCACCAATCATGTTGAGGACTTCACTATACTGGTTTGCTAGCACAAGCTGTTGCAGACTCGCTTGATTTCCAGGGCCAATCTCTTCCTTCCATGTTCCATCAAGTTGAACGACTCCACTACTATACACCGGTGAAGTGGTGACGTGGATATTGAAATAAACATCCTTAAGGCTATTATTCCTTCCATAATCCCAGATTGGAGACCACAAGGACCGAGCAAGCCTCGCATCTGCAACAATACCATGCACCTGCAACTGAAAGGATTTATTCCTATGAAAGGATGGCCGGAGATATACAATTCCAACTCTTGTGTCTATGCACAACAACTCTAGTTGAGAACCATTGTTATCCTCCCATATTATTGCACGAAGCCGCTCACAGCCCAATAGGAATAGCCGCTTGAGCCTTGGGACTTCCATCACCATAGTTTTAAAGTCAAGTATCTTGATTGCAGTTCCAGAGAGATCCAGCTCCACGAGATTGCGTAGCCCACGCAAGAACACATTCTCCAATTGTGTGCAACCTTCTAGGGAGATCATGCAGATTTCAGTATACTTCATAACCGCAGTAGCAGGAGGCGAATTTTTTGGACGTGGCTCAACAGCTGACGTCCTGTTTGATAGTTCATAGCCATCAAAGCTGAAAAACTTGAGAGAGGGAGGAAGTTTCATGATTTTATTGCCAGGCAAATCAATAAGTTCTGTCTTTATATTGTCCACATCTGAGTTATCAACGTCCGTCGATCTGAGTTTCTTGATTATTCGGAGCTTGAGCAGGTTGTGCAGTTGGCCCCATACAAGACAACTGTGAGGGAACTTGACTCCTTGTATATATAGATCCCTAAAGTTAATAAGAAGATCTGTCCTCTCTTCGGATAATACTTGATACCAGTCTGTGCAAAATAGATCTAATACCCATAAGCTACGGAGAAACTGGGCCCACTTCCTTTGATCCTCTCCTTCACCAGTCATATACTCATATTGTCTTCGCAGTGGTCCACCCCAAGGAATCTTAGGTTCTGGCAACAGCTGAACGGTGGTGATGCAAAGCTGAAGGTGCAACGTGACAGATGCAGCACACAGAGGTTGGTCGACTGTTTAAACAAGCCATCTGCTAATACTAACTGGGCATTGGGAGCCTCAGGTCACATCTGCATTTGTAGCAGCTTGCATATCCTGTATTTGTAGATCACCTGAGGTGATCGCGATCCAAGGGTACTGCTGTTGTCCATCGACATACTTGTCTTTGAATGTCAGAAAATGACTAGAATCATTTTCAGACCAAAATCCATTTACAAACCTTTCACGCACGTCACCAAGTAAATCAGGGTGCAGGTCCCATTTTATTTCTTGACGGAGTGCATTACTAATCTCCCATGCCCGATCACCTTGTATGATGCCATCACAAATCCAGTAGCTTGAAGCACGTGCTGCCCAGTCATATTCCGTGTTTTGGGGGAAACAGAGGTGTAGAAATAATTCATACAAGCAACAACGCACAATCTTTTCTGACTTCATCTCCCGCATGCATGGATAATTACCAGCTATGGCAGTGGCCTCTCTCTCTAGTACTGGGAAGAAAATTCCTTCTCCTGCTATGTCATAGGCTGTTTCATAAAAAAAAGCATGAGTGTTCTTCACCATGTTTCGCATCTCATTGTAGTGCTCTCTTGCTCGAAACCTCCTTCGAAAGGTCCACAGCATGAAGTAGCCGCGCAATATTCTAAATGGAGGAACACCAAAGCTACTTAGATCAAAGTCATCGCCACTTCTATTATGAAAAATTACCATAAATCTGCCATCTCCAAGGGCCTGATCAATAATTTCTGCGACACTTCGTATCTCTCTCTAGTACTGGGAAGAACCGTAGTTCTCCTGTTATGCTATAGGCTGATTCATAAGCAAAAAGATGAGTGTTCTTCACTTTGTTTTGCATCTCAGAGTAGAATTCTCTTGCTCGAAACCTCCTTCGAAAGGTCCACAACATGAAGTTGCCACGAAATGGTGGAAGACCAAAGCTATTTAGATCAATGTCATCGCCACTTCCATTATGAAAAATAATCATAAATCTGCGATCTCTAAGGTCCCAATAAATAATATCTGCAACACTTAGTATCTCGCCTCTAGAGCCTTCATCCACTCCATTGAAATCCTCCTCCTCATCCTGTTTATCAAAAACTGCCATTACTGAAGCATCAAGCTTTAGCTCCACTGCAATCGCCCTCTGCATTGCCCTTCTGCTTTTACATGCGGAGCAATCTATGTGAATTACTTTGTCAATGTGTAATTCTGGAGAGGCTCTCCTTGATATAAGAGCATCTGCCACAGCCCTAAGAACGATAGATGCCCCGAATCCACGCCAACCGTCAAAGTAGATGACTCTTGTGTCCCTCTGGTTTTCAATAAAATATCGAAGTATACCTTCTACAGCTCCATCAACATTATCCCAACCAAAATCCTGTAGTAATCATTGGAAATTAGATGATGTTAACGCCAGCTTAGGGTTTACTAGAAAAGATAGTAACGAGCTATTAACTTGCACTTTCCCCCCATTTCACAAAAAAGGAAGTTAGATCGATATTGTATACAGCATTTAATGGGCCAAACTAGGACGTGCTACAAATGCATGCATATAAAAAGTGTCACACACACTTCCAGGACACCTAGCTAAATCAACGCATTAGAGTTTCAAAACGTGATTGAATCACAACATAAGTAGTCAATTTAGTCTTAATAGTAATGCTGGTCTAGCGTATGAATCAACAAGCCTTTTGAATCAGAAGAATTGGTACTGCTTACGGTCACTGGAATTTAATAGTAGTTTCAGTAATTAATCAGAAGTATGTTTGTAAAACGAGAAAAGGTTAACTATCTGCTTTCGTGCAGTATATATAGTATATAACCAGTTTTTAGATCATATGACCCTTTCATCTTAGGATCATCCCATCATTTTGGTGAGATTACCCTCATGCTTGACTGTTACGAGGGATTATATTCATCCAATTTCTTGAACCAAAATAAGTAGGTTAGATCTGGAGTTAGGATCGGAAGGCTCATACATCATCTAATTCCTCAAACCAAACAAGCGGTATACAAATAAATTTTGAGCACGTGAGATTAATAAGATGTAGAAAGGCTCTAATCTAGACGTATGAGCTACTTGGATTTGTTCGACTAGAGGTAAAAAGCGACAAACATCGCATGCATCAGCGGTATGTCTTTTGTGTAGGCAATTGTCAATTGAGTGGAACTGAAAACAACTTCAGACGTCATGGATGTTTTCAAGTCCATCTCACAGCCTCCAGTCCATAAGAACGAACTATATACCATGCATGAACGAGTGATATTGACGTACGGACATGAAAGTGTCAACAGAGTTGCCTAAAAGAAAAAAACAACTACTACTTCGTGAACGTAAAATGCAGAGCAGAGTAGTAGTACCAATTCCAACATGATGAATTCCTCTGCCGAAGACCAAGAAAGAAAAGCATCAACAACTGAAGCAATCTAACCCATCATCAGCTGAAGATCTCTCGCCACCACCTACATGGCTGCATACACAATAACGACAACGAGATGTTACGACGTTTGTGCTTCACGTACCATTGTCATATTCAGCACTACCACAATTTCTGGCTCTGCATTGTTGCTAGCTAGTACGTACCAAGGTATACAGAAGTCGGGTGCGCCGAGTCGGTGACGGCTGATGACGAATAACAAGCTAGGCACTCCAAATATGAATAACAAGCTTGAGAAGCAGAGCTTGGATCGAAAATTTTTCAAGCCGAGAAATTGCGAGGTGCAGGAGTAGACGGTTTGCCTTGGCAATCTGGCTACCACAGCGCAGTTGGCATTCCTTGCTTCTTGTCTGCGTGTATGTATTGTTTAAAAGCATTCCTTTCCTTCTCGCCTCCCTTTTTCTCTTTTTCCAAAGGATGAAGTTCCCGTGTCTGCTTTGCTTTTTTCTTTTTTAGGTACAAGACGGAAGCCCACAACCTAGTACATCATACTCACGCACCACACATACACACATGTTGCGCGTCTCCTACACACGCTAAGAAAGCAATTGGAGCGCAGAAATGCTTTGCTTTTTCTAAAGATATTGTGGTTCTTAATATTTCCTTGCATTTTGTGTTAAAGACGGAAACCATTGTCCATTGTCCAGGCAGTAAAGAGTGGGGAGCGGTTCTTTCCCATTTTAAAGAGGACTACGTGAGATGTTTGGGGGAGTAAAGTAGCTATATTAGAAAAGATATATGGAAAACTTCATTTACTAGAATTCGTAAAATCTCAGTAATTTTTATTCAACTCGATAAAAGAAGCCTTAATTAAAATGTTGAACCTGTGTGCAACGATGTATATATCTTTCGCATAGGTGCACTAAGGGCACTCCTAGTGCATAATTTCTATAAGTTGTATCTAAATATAACACGTCATAAAAAAATAACTCTAGATACAACCTTTCCAATGCACATTATCTATTCCCTCTCCACCCAATTAATTTCTTCACTCATTCCTCACCTCCTCTCTCTTCTTCCTACCAGTACTCATCTCTAATTTTTTTTGTTTTGTCAATTGAATTGTATCTTGCATGAGAAACAACTCTGCTCTCGCTTCCTTAACTCACCATCCACATCAGATCTCTTATCCTACTTGACATCTATTATAATATTAAAGCAAAGGCAAAAGAAGCCACCATATTTGCTTTTAAGGCTAAAAATTCCCACATTAATCGAAGAAAAAAAAGAAAGATCTATATCATTGATCATGGTGGGTCCAGATTATA
This sequence comes from Guadua angustifolia, assembly GCA_036346375.1. NCBI lineage: Eukaryota > Viridiplantae > Streptophyta > Magnoliopsida > Poales > Poaceae > Guadua > Guadua angustifolia. Next base: position 20,992 of record JAYEVE010001000.1, on the reverse strand, counting down.
ACGGTTAGATTAAAAGAATGAGTTTGTGTTATATACAATACAAGAGTTCGTGTCATATACAATACAAGAGTTTGTGTCTCGTACAATACAAAAATAACTGAAATTCATAATAAAAATAAAATAGAATATTTTTTTTATTTTCATATGATTAAAAGAAAGAGTCCAAGTACAATAAAAATTTGGAACAAAAATAAAAGATACTTAATAATCTAATTTCCATACAAACATCAAAATAAAATTTAAATTTAGAATAAAATTTTTGAAAAAATTAGAATAAAAAATAAGAGATAATTAGTAATATGATTTCCATACAAACAATAAAATAAAACTTAAATTTAGAATAAAAATTAGTAGTTGGATTTGTATACTAATTCCAACATAAAAAACTAAAATTCAGAATTAAAAATAAAAGATAGGAATTTGATTTCCATACGAATATCAAAATAAAGAGTACACATCAAGTACAATAAAAACCAAAATTCCTTGTAAAAATAAAATAAAAGTAAAAGTAATAATTTGATTTCCATATGAACATCAAAATAAAAATAAAATTCAAAACAAAAATCAATTGAAAATTAGTAATTGGATTTGTATATGAATACCAACCTAAAACTAAAATTTAGAATAAAATACAAAATAAATTTAGCAATTTAATTCCATATGAACTCTAAAGTAAAACCCCCTAAATATCACAACTCATGAAAATAATTAGTCCAAGATGTATAGTTGTCTCAATTATCTCTTGCACTCCATTAACACATAATGGATACCCTTAGATCAATTGAGCATAACCCTAATTAATTTGAATGATTTACATGTGTCTTAAGTATAATATTGCAACACATGCTTCATTATCTCATGAGAACTATTCATTTATTCTTAATTAATCAAGGAACACCATCAACACATGATGAAGTGTTCTTTAATGATTAATAAGACAAATGAACTCAATTTAAATTTTCATTTAAATTAACTCTTCAAGTTAGAGTGTGAACTCCCCCGAGATGTGCGCATCCATGTAATATATGGATCGGGAAACATGATGCACATTTTGTGGTTAATACAATGGGGTCATTCATACTTTAACTTGAATCCAAAATATGCAATTAATACTAGAAAGAGTACGCATACATACTAGAAAGTATGCAATTAATACTAGAAAGTAGTTTCTATGTGATACAGAGAACTAGCAATAGCCAATAGGCAGAGATAGCAAATCCCAAAAATATTTTTATGTGCACCTGCAAAAACTGGGAATTTAGGATCCAAATTCATCTACATTTAGGAGAATTGAAAATGTTTAGTTGAACCCGTGAATACTTGTCATTTTTTGGTTATTTGTAGTACGGATGAATTTTACATTGAAACTTTGTAGATACCTAGTACATCTAAAGTAATACAAATACTTTTTTATATTATTTGGAACAATGGGTCATGCTACTTTTTTGAATATTGGGCAAATGCGAACAGCTTGGAAAATTTCATATATACTGTTCAAAGTTTCCTCTTTGATATCCGTACCATGTAGCTTCTATGACATCCCCACATAAAAGTGCAACACGCGTCAAGCAATCTCAAAGCATTTCTTCCTCGTCCTGAGAAACAACAGCTATAGCTAGATTTAAGTCATTCTGAAGTCGAGAGAAACTAGAGCTCGGACGTCCGACTACTGTTCATCCTATCGGACGCCTCTTGCAACATTTTTTTCCTACGCTTGTAACATTTTTTGCTGACGCATGCAACATTTTTTTTGAACGCTTGCAACATCCATTTACTGTAGTGCATTTCATTGTTTGTCGAAGGAAAATGTTGCACACGTTGTAACAAAATGTTGCACGCATAGGAAACAAATGTTGCAACGCGTTCAAAAATTTCGGACGTCCGGGCACAAGTCATTCCGAAGTCTTAAACATCACTGCAGGAACTGTAATGTTTGCCTGCGCGCAGCTTGGACTTGTGCAACCGCAGCCACGTCGAAGTTGCCACATAGCGGCCCTGCCGAGGGCCTGCGGTAGGGCGCGGCAGAGCACAGCGGCTTGTGCCAAGGCGCAGAGGTTGGAGGGAGGGGGAATCGGAGGGGGAGGGGGAGGCACAGGAGGTGAGGTGAGGGGATGTAACATCCCAAATTTTTTACTTTTTATTTAGTTAATAGTGTTTTATTGCAATTTGTGCTTTTTGTGAATTTTCTGGATTTATTGGATCTTTTGGAATTTATTTGAATTATTTTAAATTAAAGTATATTGCCTTTTGTCAAAAACTAATTATATATAGATAAATTTAAAATAAAGTTTTGCCAAAAATATTTTATTTGGGTCCAGGATGTCCCAAAGTATTTTTGAGATTTTTCTTGGAATTTTTATAGTGTTTTTAGCTACTCAAATAGACCAAATTATTTTCTTAATTATTTTAAAGCAAAAACCCCCCGAGAAAATCCCTTTAACAGTACTGGGCCGAGCCCAGTACTGTGCTCGCCGAACCAGCCCATCGGTCTGGGTTCTAGAACTTGCGCCGCCAACCGTTGGATTGCGATCCTACGGTCTTCACCAAGCCGCCCGCCGAAACCCTAGCGCCTAGGAGCCGTTGGATCAGCATCGTGCGGTTGATAGAAGCCCGCACCATTTCGGACCTAATCCATCCGGCCCGTCGATTTGACCAAGCGGTTAAGATCGTGCTGCGCCTGGACTTCTTCATAGCCGTCTGATCAAGATCCTACGGTCACCCGTCGTCGTCTCGGATTCGAACTCCGAGTTCGTCGGGAGTTCAGCACCGCCGTGACCGTTGAGAATCCTGAGCCCGTACGCGTCACCCAAGGTGTATTTAAGGAATGGGCGCCCCTCCCGAGGATCCCCAGAGTCGGCCGCACCTTTTCTCTGCTGCATCGTCGCCCGAGGAGCCCTAGGTGTCGCGCTCGAGCTCGCCGGAGTACCGAGAAGATACCCGCCGCGTTTAGCCGTCGTCGAGGCCTTGCTCCGTCGTCCTAAGCCCATACCCGAGCTCACCTCGTCGCGCCGCACCGGTTCGGCCACCCCGTTGTCACCGGAGAACACCGCATCGCTTCTACGCGTGTCGTCTTCCCCACGACCAGTGAAGCCACGCCGCCGTGCCTCCATCGCCGATATCGGAAGTTTCCAGCCATTGGATCCTCGTCGGGTCGCTGAGATCAAGCCACGTCGTCATTCGGGAGCAGTATAACGCTCGGGTAAGCAGCCACCGTCCGATCGGGGTTAGGCGTCTACGATTTTGCCACGTAAGGGTTTGATCGATAGCCGTTGGATCTGTGCGAGCGCACCAGATTGCATCTTGGATCGAACCAATCGGGTGGCGACACGTGTCGGATGATGTCATGCTGGCATCAGCCGGTGCACGGCACAGTGCCGTGGTCCACGGTGGACTGAGTCCATGGTACACCAGGTCCATGGAACAGTGCCGGGGACATGTGTCACTCTTCGGTTGGCTCGGGCCCTATGCTGACGCAATAAATCGGATTTTCTTTTATAAAATAATTCGGATATATTTGATTTTCTAATTTTCTGAATTTTAGGAATTTGAATCTTCCGAGAGCTCGTTCTCCCTCATATGAACTCCGATTGAGGTGATTCAAATTTCTAAAAATTTATAAAATAGAGATCTATTTAGTGGTGGTTTTTGTTTGATTTTTAGAGTTCATTTGCTCTCTGTTTTGGGTGTTTATTTGCTATTCCTTTTCGATTCACGTAGACGTTGAATTGTGCGAGGCTTCGGAGGAGGAATTAGCAACTCAAGATCAATTTTCAGATCAAGACCAGGGGCTTAACCAAGGCAAGTTGTGCTTTGATCATGTTGCACCCATGTTTGCAAAATTGCTATTTTGTTTTACCTTATTGCATATTATTTCATGTGTATAAATGATTTCAACCTAAATTGGGATTTAGATAGTATACTCGTTGAATTACACCCTACCTTGTCGATTGTATGCCATGATCCACTTGTCACCTTAGATTGGTTTACTATAGTTGGTTAATAATAAAATCAACATGGGATGGTTAGATCAGATTAGATTGCTTAGCCATGCCACATCATTACATGTACATGAATCACTGAGTATTAATCTTGACTAATGGAATATGAAACAATGATATGAATTTGTGTGTCATGTGTGGTCACACAAAGAGATTGAGTTGTTGTGGCGAGGAGGTCACGCAACGATGTTGATTTGTGGGTAGCATGTGGTGCTTGGTAACCAACTGGGTTGGTAATCACTTAGATTGAAGCAAGTGGTAAGGGCAAGTGTGCCAGGGTGGGCCCGATGGGCAGAGGGTATGTGCAAGTCTTGCTTTGATCAACCCTAAGGACTTAACCTTGCGAGCCTTTGACCTGAGTCAATCGTGCAACCACATGTCTGTTATGGGGCAGCCTAGCCGATTAATTTGCAATGTCTTAGCTTTAGTACTGCTTTGGTGGTGTGAGTCCAGGTTCACGGATCAACTCATATGGCGCAAGAGGGGGCCTTGTTGTGGTGGTTCAGCCCATCAGTGTTGAAACCTCAGCGGGTAGTATTGGGTTAAGATGGTGCATTGTAAAGGCTTTGTTATGATCATTCGCCTGTGTGGTGCATGGTTGTATCGTGTGGGTAAAGTGCATAACCTCTGCAGAGTGTACAACCTATTCAGATAGCCGTGCTCACGGTATTGAGCAGTGCTCAGGAATTACAATCAAGGGGTAGTTAATTAATTGGTCAACTGAATGGGATGGCAGGATGCCATGTGGATAATGAAACTTGACTTAGGTGGAAACTTGATTTACTTGAATCATTGAATCTATTTATTGTTATTATTTGTATTACTATCTTTTCAATCTATGTATGTATGTGTTCATAAATGCTGCTTTACCGCAAATAAACCACATAGCCATTCTTTAGAATAAGCCTTTGCATATAGCTATGGTAGAAATGCATTCTGTGCACAACTTGTTGAGTGCTTTATTTTGTACTCACCCTTGCCATCAACAACAAAACAACAGTGGAGGAATCATCGCTGTTATTGGAGGAGGACTTCCAGGTGGATACGAGTCACTAGGCCAAGCCTTGTCAGTCACCTATGGTGTGCTGATGGGACATCTACTCTTTTGCTATTTTTTGCTGCATTTGTCTTAGTTATTTTCAGTCTAGCCCTGTGTGGCTGAATAATGTAAGTGATCATAAGATCATACACTAGTTATATTAAATAAATGAAGTCTTACTATTCTTATCGATGTGTATGATGTGATGCTTACCGATGTTAAGCTGTGTGCACTAGCATTGATCCTGGGACTGGTGCGGTAAAACACAGTAGATTCGAATTGGTGAATTCGGGTCCTTACAGGGGAGGGTGAGGCGGAGGGGTGAGGGCACGAGGGCGGAAGGGGAAGCTGGTTTGGTGGGGAAGAAGGGAAAGGAAGGGGGTAGGCTCGGGCCGCTCGCCCGAAGAAAAAGGAAAAGGGTAGGGCAGAAGGAAAGAAAAGAAGGAAAGAAGAAGGGAAGGAAAAGAAAGAAAGAAAGAAAGAAAGAAAGAAAGAAGGGAATGAAAAAGGAAAAAAGGGAAAGAAGAAAGGAAAAGAAAAGAAAAGAAAAGAAAAGAGAAAAGGGGTGGAGTTGGATTTTTGGTGACGAACCTGTTTTCTATTCGCATGTGGTCAAGGAGTTAACTACGGTGGATTTATGTGTTCTCGACCCTTATGGTTGAGAGGGCGAGAGAGCTTGAGAGGAACGAGCGATAGAGAGAGAAAGCTAAGAGAGATGAGCAAGAGAGAGAGCTGAGAGATTGACACGGGCGAGAGAGAGAGAGAGCTAAGAGAGATTGAGAGAGACGGGCAAGAGAAAAAGAGAGCTAAGAGAGATTGAGAGAGACCGATAAGAGAGAGAGAGCTGAGAGAGATTGAGAGATGGGAGAGAGAGGGAGGGAGGGAGCAATGGGCAAATGGTGAGAGAGAGAGATCAATGGGCAAGGCATTACTGGCAACTTTCCTAGTCCTATTGCACGTTTGCACATACCTCACATAGCACTTAATTTGCAGTTACCAAAGGGAGTATTAATAGTTCCTCATGAATGTTTCCTTTTAAATCTAGTTGTATTGTTTGTCCACTACCTCAGTTCCGTGTGTCGTCGGCTCCTTTCCTCTCGTTGTAATAGTGCAAATGGGCTGGACCTGGGCTAACATGGCACGAATCGCAAATGGGTCATGCTCGGGCTCGCCAAAGGCGAGCCGAGCTTGCACGGCATGACATGGTGGGCCGATCGAGCTACGGCGGCACAACACTATTTAGGCACGTAGCCTGATGGGCCCGTTCCGTGCCAGTCTGGCCTGGCATGACACCCATGTCTAGTAGGGATGGCAATAGGATATGGTGGACACAGATAGGGCTCGCTCATACTCATACCCATCAATCAATTTCTCGTCCACAGGCATGCCCACGAAGGGTGGTGGGCAGAGAATCTCGCTCATACCTGTTTATCTGCCACCACTCAAAACAACTGCTAGCAGCCTAACAGTACAAAAACAAATTGTATGCAAGCAAATGTGAGGTAACACAAATCACAAGCACCGGATCGAGATTTGGGCTGGGGAATGGGTGAAAAATGAACCTCAGTGTTTGGGGATAGCCTCTTCTTGTGGCGTCGTCTCCCCAAATTGCTAGAGCTATAGGGGGAGCATTTTGGCCCTAGTTGGAGTGGGGGCTATGAGCCAGAGGTGAACCAGTTGATAGCCTGTGGTGTCACCGTGTCGGGCCCTCGACAAGACGACGATTGCTGGTGGCTGGGAGGGTAGGCAGCGGTGTCTCCTGCAGTGAAGGACAAGGACGGGAGGGGATTCGGATGAGGAAGAGGCCGAGGGGGCAAGCGGCGGCGATGAGCCAGTGGCGAGGAGGGAGCAGGACTACGGGAGCGATAGCTGGTTGTGTCGCCTATGCGCCTGCACCCATGCCCCTGCCACGATGCAGGAGATTGGGAACTGGGACCTGATGTTTAGGGTTTGTATTAAATATTGATGTATGTTCCACCTATCAATGTGTCGGTTCGTGGGTAAACGGGCATTACGGGTAGGGGTGGAGCTTACCCACGCCCGTGCCAGTTTACTTGATGGGCAAGGAATTGTTCCTATTTCTATGCTCGTGGGCAAAAAGAGAGGTCTATGTTGGAAATATACCCAAGAAGCCAATCATGAATATGATTACCTTGTATTTATGCATATGTTGTTCCTAATGTCATGTTATAGATCATCAAGCATGTGACTTGATTGTAAAACTCTATAATTTGATTATGACATTATTATAAATTACCCCTTATTTTTTATTGGTTGGGACACCAATAATCTTTATTAAAAACAAGCACATGAATTATTTAATAATCATGTTTCATAGATTATGAGTATGTGATACAATTCAATCATATGAATACATGTAAATGTACATGCTGTTGGACTAACCCGCTTATGAAACAATTTTTGATGATTTGATTAGTGTCATAAGTTATTTCATACAATAATAATGGTTGATCCTCAAACCTAAGATCAACATAGTGTTCTACATGAGGATGATATGCTCGTAACTAGATAATCATAAGGACAACACTTGGGTATGCTTTGAATCATGCAGAGGAAAATCTGTGATCAAGATATAATTTGTCCTCCTCATATCGATGGAATGATATCGATCGGCCACTCGATAAAATAGACTAAAGAATGTACATGATCGTGCCCGAACGATTATAGTGTTAATCAATCGATCTTGTTAGTCGACTTTAGAGAATAGAAAGAATCGGTTTAATAATGCAAGGATGACACATCTCAATTTTGAGTTAAACCATGATATCAAAGTGAAAAAAGGATTGACATGTATTCATTGAAGATTTGTCGGATAATCGGTATTTATGCAATTTAGGTAGTCGTTATTTTCTATTAGGAGCTGCTTGTGACTTATGAATCGAAAAAGGGCTTTTTCGATTTACTGTCAATATTGCATGAACCTGAAGGGTCACACACAAACTAAGCTTAAGACAGATTTATGAAATCTTCTCTTGTCGCATATGTGTCAATATGATTGAACATAATATTTGGTTCTACACAAAAGGCAGTGAACCCGCATGTACGAAAATATTTTTTTCTGAAAATATTGTTGCAGTGCTGAAAGCAATGTAGCAATCGGGCTAGCACTGTAGCATGTCGGCATTTTATCTAGCAACCGACGTTGCTAGTACTGTAGTAACGTTGCTACAGTGTTATCGGTGCGAAACACCTGCCTTTGCTGCAGTACTTTTGCTATAAATATGCCGCTAGGTTTAGAAAAATGCATGACAAATTGAGAGGAAAATAAATGAAGGTGAAAGTTTTCATTTGAACCAGATAAAATGGTCACAAGAGTCGTATTGTGTATAAGTATTAGCATATTGGCATATGGTGTCATCCGTCTATTCGTGTGGATATCTGAAGATCATGGTTGTTACTATCGTGAAGATCCGACACATCCATTTTCGATGCTACGTCTAGGCGTTGAAGCTATGAGCTTCTCCAAAAGTTTTGTATTTGTGCTCCTACAACTACGGTACATATTTATTGCTTTTAGTATTTTCTAAATCTTAGTTCTAATGCATGCAACCGATCTGTAAAAAGGATAAATTTTTAAAATTTACTGGATCCTCTTCACTCTGATTACCTAACAGTCCATACCCACTTCTATTAGGGTATTTACCCACACGGTCATAATTGCCATCCCTGGTCCTTTGCAAGCTATCCCTACCACAGCTTGCACGTCGATGGCCTGATGCTGACTTTGTGTTGCTCCATTGTCATAGCTTCTTGCGCACTAACGTCGGCAAAACCTATCAGCATCACCACTCCCGCTTTCCTTCACCGGCGCCGGCGCCGACACAGCACCACGCCCTTCTTCTCGTCGCTAATTCTCACCGTGCGCCTTGTCGTGTGGCCCGCCGCCCTCGCAACTGCTACACGCACCATCGTCATCGACTCCCGCACACCGCGTCTGCAACCCGCGTGCCCTCACAGGCACCATATGGCACGCCGATTTGGTCGGCTACCATGGCCTGCGCGCCCTCGCCGAGTCCGCGCTGCCTGAAACCCATGGACTATAACCATCGCCTCTGCGTCCACCGTCTAGTGGTTTTTCGTCGTGGAAGCTACGAGATATTTCGAAGTCCTGGTTGTTTTCATTTGGAGAAGAAGGATTTTGAGATTTGTGTTTGCCATGTGTCGTTTTTCTAAGAGCAATATCATACAAGCTACTCCCTCCGTTTTTGAATACATGTCATTCTAGCTTTCAAAATTTTATTCCTAAATACATATCATCGTACAATTTTGAGGTGACCTTTTACCTTTTTTCCTTCTATACCATCTCTTTAGCTATTTTCAATGTTATTTATTGTCATGGACTAGAGTAATACAAACCATCTAAAGATATAATAAAGAGATATAATACAGTCTTTTATAGATGTGTCATAGTTGAAGTATAAGAACCTAGAATATCATCTTTTTAGAAACGGAGGGAGTCACTACCTTGAAAAAGGTCATCAGTGGCGGTTCGAAACTGCCATCAGTGACGGTTTTCGAACCGCCACAGATTTAGTGCCACTGATAATCGAGGATTATCAGTGACGGTTCTAGAACCGCCACTGATAACATTATTAGTGACGGTTTTTGGCTAGAACCGTCACTGATATCAGGTATATCAGTGACGGTTCCAGCCAACAACCGTCACTGATAGTACTATCAGTGACGGTTGTTGGCTGGAACCGTCACTGATATGAGGTATATCAGTGACGGTTCCAGCCAACAACCGTCACTGATAGTACTAGTATCAGTGACGGTTTTTGGCTAGAACCGTCACTGATAGTCCGACACAGGAAAATAAAAAACTGGCATTTGTGGCTAGCCTCAGGCAGCGCTAGCCATGCCCTCTGAGCATAATGACAAATACCAGTACATAAAATAATCACAGATCATAATCACAGACAATAGTGTACAGAAAATAATCTAGCTATGTATCTGTTGGCTTGGAAAGAAACCCAATCAATAACTCTGGAAAGGAAGCAGTAGGTTGCACTTACGCTTCGCCATTGCTTGCAGCAACAGTGTCATTGTTCGGTGCCACCAATGCTTTATTGTCGGTTCCACCCTGAGACCAAGAGATAGCAGCATTGCTCTGAGGAGGGGGTATGAACAAATTCATGGCTCAGCGACGTATGAAAATGGCCATGCAATTATGTGATTGGCCAATTACTAATAGTAACAAAAAAAGGAACCTGCTCAATTGCAACCATAGGAGTTTCAACTTTTGCCTTGGGGCAACTTCTCAGGGTACCCTGAATACACCAAATATGAAGAAAATATAAGTAATTACAAGTCCAAAATGTCCAGAACCAACAATTGCAAATACAAATGTCAGAATAAGCAGTCAAATCTTGACATTGGAGACATGTTTATTGCCCAGAGAATCACCACCATTTTCTTATAGGATTCCTCCCACTATTAACTATAGACAATAACATCACAAGAGCAGCTTATTTACTACCACTAACACAATGGAAAAGATAGGCTCCATTTTGCTTTTCATGTAGTAGTTTTTTTCACCCTTTTCATTTATGGTTCTGCCATCTAACTCCCATAGAAACCTCAAAGCATTTTTATTGAATTGTATTGGCATATTGCTAAGCTTTATGGCCAAACACATAACAAGGAGGAACTGAAAATTAAATAGAGGACAACATCAATGGCGGCATAATTGAATATAAGTATGTCTTCATGACTTGGTTGAAATATAAAATGAATTTTTATCTCGCCAAGTTGCTACCACACATACACCATTGCTGCAAATCCAAGAACTTGGGGCGAGATGACAAAACAGTCACAACCTTAACACGTGTCATGTGACACCATGACAGCAAGCATGGTCTTAACACCATGTTGTGAAAAATCATTTTATAAATTGTAACCAAGCAATTCAATTCCACCGCTATGCGAATATTATGGTGTTTGCTAAAACATGAAAAGGAATAAAAGGGGGTTGTGTAGGAGATGAAGACAAAGAAGGAGCATATTATCTATCGGAAAGGAAAAAAGAAAAACAATCCAGCGTGTTAAGCATGAGATTATACCTTGTTTGCCCACATCACCACATGCATTGCACAAAGTCCTTGGACCACTGGACCACGACGCATGGTCGGTGTCATATTTTCACTAGTGCCACAATTCGACACCGCAACAAGTATGATATGACAAAAAGGTCATCTATTTCCCATTCAACAGTAAATAGACAACAAAATGGAAGAGGCAGGAGGGAAAAGCAAAAACAAACACACAATATCCTTATCCAGAAGAACCTAAGGAAACAAGGATGGTTTTATAAGTATCACATATAACAAATTACAATGTAGGCCTCATTCTATGTTACGGAGATATTATGTGCTCAAGCAGATTTTCTTTAGTTTCTTAACATTAGCATTTTGTAGTAATAACCATTATCTATCCAATTAAGAAAATATGCAGTACATCATGTGTAAGGAGAATTGGAACCTAAAGGTGCAGAAAAATTAATAGAAAATTCTGTCCAGAGAGGATCATTTACTTGTTTGGCCATGTCGAAGTTCCCAAGTCTTGAATATGCAGTAATGAGTGCCATATATATATATACTTGGTCATTTGAACTCCATCTTGCTATAATTCATCGTGATACTGCCAACAATTCAATAGCCAGCAATTATCCCAATAGAAACTATAAATATTAAATAAAAAGGTATAGGTTAATAGGAACAATGTAGCAACCATAGAAGAAAATAAGAAGACAAACACTAGCAGGTTGAGATGTAGTCTATTTCTAAAAATTGAAATGAGCACTTCAGAGATGCATGTGTGCACAGACATGAAAAATAACTGAGATAGACCGAAATATACAGAAATGAACATTGCTATTACTATCCAGATATTGGTCATGTAAGTATGTAACACAATATCCTAAATAACCAAAAAAAAGAGAATCAAATGATAATACTTACCATGAAATACAAGAAGGGGAACAGCGATGCTATTGGTAAAGCTGGAAAGGCCAAGAGAAAAAATAGAAATGTTAAATATGCAATGGAAAATATTTATGCAAAAAATAATATAATGCACATGGTAAGATTAATCACATTGTGGGAATCATCACATCATTTCTCAGGGACAGTATGTAACGCTGAAACCATAAAGCAATTGCCTCTCCTGCAACATCCACAAACATTCAGAATTAGCAAACATTGTGGGAATCATCAAAGCATTTCTCAGGGATAGTATGTAATGCTGAAACCCCAAAGCAATTGCATCTCCTGCAACATCCACAAACATTAAGAATTAGCAAAACATGTCAATGGAATAGTATCTCTTAGGAGCAAAAGGTTTCTTAAAGGTCAATTGCGATTATTAAAGAAAACAAATCTCCAGAATCATTCAACAGAAAATAAAAGCAAACACATGAAATAACTTCATATGCAAAAATAACCATGTAAGGCAAACACATGAAATATTTAGAAGTGCCACTCGCATGTGTGTACATGTGTTCCTCAAGAAGACAAACATACATGCTACAGTAGCAGAACCACTGACAAGAGAAGTGGCATTGAGGAAAGAAGGGGCTCCCATTTCAAAGGTACAAAGAGTTATTTACACTTTGTAATGAAATAGAATTGAAGTAACAAAAGCCTAAACTAGTTTTCTAAACTAGAAGCCTATGGGTCTTCGGAGCTTGGAGACACGCGATGTGAGAGATGAGTATGGAGGAGTGGATCGTTGTTGTCTTCGTCATAAAACTCGCCTTTTTTGTTGAGTATTTCCTTCATGATGAAGTAGGCGAGCTGGCCCTGAACGGCTTGGATTTCAGAATCAAGCGATCCTCTAGTAGAGACGGCTTGAGGCGTAGGGTATGAAAAATTAAGAGAGCATATAGAAATCGAGTGGCGCGAATCGATGTGTCATGTCGGCATGACCGACCTCCACGTCATTGTCTTTTATTGTGCAACTTAAGATTTCCGCATGTCTTGGCACATGAAGTACCCACATAGATTATTTCCTTGCTACGCTTGTGACCTTCTGAAAATCGAATGAACTAAGATGTCGTCGAAGGAGCTATTTACTATGAAATACGATATAAGAATATTCCTTGCGTGCGTGCATCGAAATTTAGTACGGATTGTAAGGGTTTTTACGGTATGGGCGGTGTCTCGTGCTCTGCGACAATATCTTTTGAGCGCCTCGTTGATTAAACGTGTCATCACTTCATAGTCGCTTTAGGTTTATCCAAAGGATCCATGATCGACATCTTGCTCTTATGCGGATGAATTACTACGAGAATCCAGTGGAATCTGGATGCCATAGCCATTAGTCGTTACGTCAGAGTAAATAACGAAACCAACGAGTAATTTAACTCGCTAGTGAGGAACTTACTTAAAATTGTATGGTACAAGTATGAACTCCTTGTCTTGTAGTTTAAGCAAAGCTTTATAGACGTACTCCTCGACCTCCTTTGGTACTCTCTCGATTTCTTCTTGGCAAACCGTTCCCGGGTCGAGGAATCCCACTGGCCCCTTGGTTCTTCGTAGTTCTTGAATCTCGTATCTATATAACGAAATAGTTAGACATGACATTTATCGGTATTACGTTAATGTAGACCAAGATTGATATATTAGACACTTACAGTGTCCAACATCTCAAAAAACATATGTCGAGGGCGTCATGATAGAACAAGTTGTGCATGTTATCGAATTCTATTAAGAAGTAGCCATAGCCCTCGTGGTGAAAATGTTCCTCACGGAACACTGCAGTGATCACCTTCGGGAGTACGTCTTGGTTGGATCGCTCCATGTACCATGCATGTAGTCATTTGCATCATGGGTGTTAAACTGCTTAACCGAATCGGTGACTAAGGGCTTCCCAACCTCGAATTTCAATCTTGGTTGATTTTCTTGTTCATCGACTTCCCTTGCCCTTACTTTTTTCACGGACGACATCATACTCGGTCTGGCTTCCCCGATCTAGCCGATACTGTCTAATGTGCCATTTTTGGGATCGGGGTTGTAGGTTTGTCCTTTGAAGTACCGGTGTTCTGAGTTTCTGCGTTGGAGTACTAACAGGGCCATATTTATGGGGCCCTCAATGGATTCTTTTCTACCTCATCTTGCTTCTTCACCATTTCACTCTCAGTCTTTGGTGGTGATCTTGTGCGCGCTGATCTGAGGAGAGGTTTGGCGATGCATGATCCAAGACGATGTCGAGAGGGTGCCACCGCATGGTCCAAGATGATGTCACGCTTGCGCCTTTGGATGAATGAGTGGGCGGCACCTCCCGAGTTGTTATCTCGTCATTGGCGGGTTTTCTAGCCCGATATCGACAAAGCGTGCAACTACTGTGTCCACGGACCTTTGCATAACTCGGCGCTTATCGGGGCATTGTGCAGACACCCCTTGTTGGCACGGATAAGCTACCTAGTGGCGACTGTAGAAAGATGTTCATCACGCGCACGTTGAGTGACAGGTGTGGGGTCATGTATGTCGCCCACAGGATAATGGTTTAGGTCCGCTTGTCTTTGGCGTGGACCATAGCTATCGCCGCGACGACACAGTAGGGCCGAGAGAGCGTTTTTCGACTGCGTCGCTCAAGGCTTCTTGTACTTGTCGTTGAACTTGTTCGTGAATGGTGGGTTGTAATTCTCGCAGAACCCTTTCCTTCATACTTTCCATTTCTGCGCGACTGCTCTTCTTTAGCTCTTTTCCGACTCCTATAAGAGTCTTCGTGCTCGAGAATCCCATCTTCCATGGAACCTTGACCCGACGCCTCGTGTTCGATCGGGGTGCTCTTTGTTTCGAGGGCGCCGATAGCTCGTCTTTCTCCTGTTTGGGTGGAAGGATCCTTGGGTGGATCGGGCGTACAACCGATGAACTCTTTGCGCCATGCTTCGTCTTCGCCGCTCTTGAATGATAAACTCGATGAGACAAGATCTGCCCTCGCTAGCACGTAGTGCTTCACTCGTCTGTAGTCCGACCAAGGGACTTGTGCCGATCTGTTGGATCACTTGTAATTCTGCTGTCCCATTGAGCAATTTTACCGTGTACCCACTCGTGCCAAGTCCGTGGGGTGAGTATTCCTTCTTGCGATGCTAATGTGGTCCTCACTAGACTTCCTTCGCGCTCAGATTGCTTCATCGCCACGAACTCATCCCAAATGGGCAGTAATCTTGGGTAGTCTCCGACGGTGACCGTTTTGCTTCACATAATTTACGTTCACCTCGCCTTGAAGTTTCTCCGCGCCACATCCATGGTCATCAATGCATCGCGACGCACGATTTCTTCGACTCCTTCGGGGAATGCGAAGGTTCCTTTGAGCTCTGTCCACAGATCCTCTTTGGTGGCTCGGGGCACTTTATGCCAATCCAAATAGGTGATTGGCACTTTCTCCCTTACGATGTACCCGCATGTTGACTCAGTATTTTGTTGCTTTGCCTTTTTGATTACAACAGGGGACCCAGTATCTGAGACCTCCGTGATGGTGTACCGGCCTTCAGGCTTCTTATTCTTCCCTCGTCCTCGGCGTGTTGCAACAGAAGTGGAGGCCTCGGGAACAGCGGTCGAGGCCCCGGGAACAGCGGTGGAGGCCTCGGCTACCGGTGGTTGGGTGGAGGGTAAGGTACTGCTGGGCTCTCCTCCATTATAGGCTCGATTTGGGCTCCATTAGAACTACTCAATAGAAAGGAGATATTTCAGAGAGGAAAGAAAATATGTACTAGCGATAGAATAACTAAGTGTATCATATTGAATTAGCACCTTGAGGAAAATATGTACTAACCGAGGAGTAAGATAGAAGATGTACTAACCGAGGACTATATTAGATCCTTAAAGTGCTGTCCATGGCTCATTTAGAGTCCATGTACTAAGCGATGTACTAACAATGGCATGATCAGGAAGAAATTTATGATTTTTGCTTACCTTTCTTGGGATTTTTTAAATAATATTATTTTCTTTTAAATCTAGTGGTGTTATTAAGAGTGGATGTTCTTCCTCTCCAACTTTTCCAATGTAAAATTTCATGTTCTATGAAGATGAGAACTACTTCAAGAATTTCGGGTTTCACGAGGATTGCGGTAAGGAGTACTCTCGGACTTAGGGTATGGATGAAGATAAGAATACTCAATGGAAGCATAATTCACAACCAACGAGAATGACTTATGGTTCATAATTAGGACAAAAGGCATAAGATAGAAGATGTACTAGCGAGGACTATATTAGATCCTTAAAGTACTTAGAGTTATTTGGTTTTACAAGACTAAGTGAATTGTTCTGCGAATGATATCAACTATCTCCACTATACACAACTACTAGCATATATATACATATATAGACACAAGATCAAGCACATACATAAGAATATATATATATAGACACAAGATCAAGCACATACACAAGATCAATACCAACATGATATTAAAGCACTCATCCACACAAACAGAGATATCAACAATGACATAACCATAGCAATGAAGCAATTCATAAGTCTAATGTCAATTGCTCTATGAATCATGTCTACAAAACCAATATGATTTATGATTTGTGCTCTCAGATTTTTGGGTGAAATTGAAGATTAGATCTTCAATCCAATCACAAATCGGCTAGACAATTAATTAGCAAGTTAGGCCTTAAACCCTTACCTTCCTAACATGCATAATGATGAGTTGATATTAAAGATTATTGTTCAGTTGCTCTAAGATCAAATTATATTCAGATCAGCCTACAGATTGCCAGCAAGTAGTTCCAAGTGTCAAAGTTCAGATTAGTAGTTTAATTGTAAACTAGCCAAACCAGAGATCGCATTCAGATTAGTAACACATTAGTATACTAACCGAACCAGCGTATAACATTCAGATCAGTATCAGACTATTATACTAACCGAACAAGCAGAATCAGCAATGGAATACAAGGCAACAGCTAGCAAATGTATCAATCTAATCAATTGATCTTAGATTAAGCAATCAAATGGCCACAGACAGACAACAACTTGCAGATATCAAATAATGTCAGACTATAGCAAAATAGAGAAAGAACCAGTAATCTCTAGCATGCAGGACTATTAGTTCAAGGCCTAACTTGTAAAATTAATCATCATAATCATCTAACCCAATATCATCACAGAGCCACCCCTTTCTCAGACCCACAGGCAACAAGAGAAGTAATATGAAATACTCACAGAGGGAACAACACTTCCTTTATATATTCACCACCACAAGACCGTCAGCAATCAGCTCTGCTCTCAGAGTCTCAGGTAAGGTAATCTCAGCCACAGCCAACACACGTCCCTAGGGTTCCTCTAAACAGATCTAGTGTTCAGCCAACAAGAACAAGTGCAGAACCACCAGGAAGATGAGCATAAAAGCAATAAATAGAAATGATTCATGTAATGCAAGGTAACAAATTACAGTGAGACACAATGTACCCATCAAATACCAATAAAAAATCACAGCCATTAAAATCAGAAAATTCATGATAGCTCATAGACTTCTCGCAAGGGATTACTTCATATACGAGTAGACTTTTTAGCAGTTTTCACTACATGCCAATTTGTATAACTATCTCCTCTCATGTAAATCACATGCGTGATGATTGTAATGATTAATGGTCTTACACACATCTTTGCGAAGAAACGATCTTAGGAATATGTTTAGCATCTACCGATTAGGCTTGATGTACTAATGGTGGAACAGTTGGTTATGTGCACATCGGGCAAGTAATGTTGGTCAAGTAGATAAGCGAGTAAGGTAGATTACATTACGCTGTCTACACATTCTTGTTTACTAAATGCGCCTATGAGCTATAGCGGAGAAGGTATCACTAGTTTGTCAAAAACAGACAAGCATAGCGATTCGGGTTTTTGTTAGCACATTGTCATTTAACAGTGCACTGACCATTGAAAACTGAGTACACTTTAGTTTTCAAAGTGATTATGTGCACATACAAAATGAATGATATGCTTAAGTCCTTCCATGATTGATTAGCCCTCTAAACATAACCAAAACGACTTGATTGGGGGTAGAATTGAATTATTGACCTTCATAATAGTGCCTTTTATTGTATTTTTACGATTCAGATATTTCTATATGAAAGATCATAAAAGTTGAGTTAAGCAATTTGATCACTTTGATCCCCATGATATAAAAACAGACAAGCATAGCAGATTCAACAATATTACTCCGAATATTCAATGAGCGAGCGAACCCTAAGGATCGAGACCAAAGCATAAGGGCGGATCACGGGGGCAATGATGCGAGCGAAGCGAACCCTAACGAACCCTAAGGATCCTAGTACTCATAGCAAAGAAAGGATCCCGGGACAATGATTCATGGCTTAGTAGCTAACTTTGGTAGGGTTGAAGGGGGCGCCGCATGCGGAGGGCGTTGAAGAAGCGGCAAGACGGTGGGGAGGGCGCGGACGGCCGGCCGCTTGGGTGGGCGGCGCAGACGGGTGCGTTGAAGGGCGTTGAAGGGGACGGCGCGGTGGCGATCGCTTAGAGGGCGGCGCAGAGACGGACGGCCGGCGGCCGAGCGAATCGCCGGAGGGGGCGCGGTGGCCGTCTTGGCTATGCTGCTGGCCAGCGCAGATCGGAGGGGCAGGACGTCGCTTGAGCGAGCGGCGCGGCGGCAGGCGGAGTGGAGGGCACTTGGAGTGGCGGCGGCGGGAGCTAGGGCACAGGAGTGGAGGGCACTTGGAGTGGCGGCGGGAGCTAGGGCACAGGAGCGGGAAGCGAATTTTGCAGAAGTGCAGAAGGGGCGCGGGCTGAGCTATATGTAGAGGAGTATCTGTGGCGGTTAAGAACAATAACCGTCACAGATAAACGTTATCTGTGGCGGTTAAGAACAATAACCGTCACAGATAAACGTTTATCTGTGACGGTTATTGTTCTCTTCTCCACAGATCATTGTTATCTGTGTGATTATTGTTCTTAACCGCCACAGATACCCCCCCACGCCATAGATCTGATTTGTTGCCTTTACGAATCCCATGACCAGCTTCCATACGGATCTATTTGGTGAAGGTCACTGAACAAATATAGACTCAGGTCAGGACATTAAAAATTTTAAAAGAAAAGCATATCACATATGGAGAAAGATGCATAGAATCAAGACATTAACAATATAAATATAGGCTCAGGTCAGGTAATATTTTAAAGAAAATCATGCATATTTATTTCCTATTAATTAAACGAAATGTACATTTCTTACATCACATTTCCATTACTCCATATAAATGGCGACATGTTGCCGTTACTCCTAGCTAATTATTTTCTTTCACAATTTGGCCTTCGTTGTGATCATCGCGATGATAGGTAACTTCTTGAGTGGTTTCTTCCTCGGGCCTGATCTTGGTCGCTGCGAAAGGAGGCAACTCATCAAACTGGTTGTACTCTTCCTCATCCACGACATTCTCAACTCCAACGATCCTTCTTTTCCTTGCGAAACTACGTGGCGCTTCTTATCTCTTGGTCGATTATGTAGAATACTTGTGCTACTTGATTCGCAAATCGAATGGTTCGTCTCTGTATCCGACATGTTCGATGTCCACAGTAGTAAAGCCTACTTGTCCACCTTCACACCATTCGGGAGTCGTACCCAATGACATCGAAACACCGGGATCTTGAAAATGCAGTAGTCCAGCTCCCAAATCTCCTATATGAACCCGTAGTAGATGCTCTTCGTACTGCCTGTGTTGTCGTAGGCATCTATACGGACACCACTGTTTTGGTAAGTGCTCTTGCTATCCTGAGCTCTCGTGTAAAATGTATATCCATTGATGTCATATCCTTGCCATGTCGTGATTGTACCTGAAGGCCCTTTTGCCAACCACCTCAATGTAACACTCGTTTCTTCACCAGACATGTGCTCCCTGAACCAATGACTGAACAAACGATTGTGCTCTTTTGTTATCCAAATCTCTGACTTTCCTCGGTTTTCCCTCCTTAGCTTACCCTTGTGTATGTCCATATACGGGCACACCTCAAGTGACTGTTGCAATACTGTGAAATGGGCTTGTTCAACAAAATATTATCGTAGGAATTTGTAGATTTCTTTCCTATTACACCTTTCCCACCTAGCCTACCCTCATGGCGAGATCTGAGCACTCCTACGGTTCGACCTCCTCCATGTAATCGACCACGAACTCAATAACCTCCTCGGTTGCATAACCTTCTACAATTGAGCCTTCCGTAGAGATCGATTCACGTACATATTTCTTGAAACACCCATATACCTTTCGAATGGGTACATCGATCTGCGAGAATACGGGCGCAAAATATTTATCTCATTGACAAGGTGAACAATGAGATGAACCATGATATCAAAAATGATGGGGAAAATACATCTCCACCGCACGAGTCTTTACCACATCGGCTGAAGTTCGTAAAGTCCAACGGGATCGATGACCTTCGTGAAATCGTGTTGAAGAAGAACACAACCTCGTGATTACCTCTCGGACCTTGTCGAACAAAACACCTCTAATTGCAGCAGGAGCATTTGTGTCATCATCACATGACAATCATGGGACTTCATGCGATTAACTTCAAATCTTTCATCGATACGGTTTCTTGATGTTTGCGAATGTAACCGGACGGAACTTTCACACCATGCGAGCACTTGCGAGTTCTTTTCTCTTTCTTACTCAAAGTGTAGCAAGCTAGGGAAGGTAAAGCCGGCCTTTCCCAGTGTCTTGAGGATGTAGCTCGGCTCGATTTTCATGTCTTCCAGATCCCTTCGTGCCTTGATCCATCCTTTGTTTTGCTAGGAATATTCAAGAAAAGACCAACCACGCTTGTCACATACATTCTTCTCTACATGCATGGCGTCGATGCGATGTCGAACTTCCAAATCCTTCCAAGAGGGTAAGTCCCAAAGATGGATCTCTTCTTCCGTGGTCTTCTCGATGCGGGACCACGATGTATTACCAATACTCCTTTCCAAGTA